>PKRV01000151.1:354953-556961 GCA_003709505.1 Hyphantria cunea
ATATATATATATATATTAATATCAGTTGTCTAGTACCCACAGTACAAGGTCTGCTTAGTTTGGGACTAGATGGCGTGTGTGTTTAAATGTCCGAAAATATTTATTTATTTATACTTACACGAAATACACTACCCCACGGCAATATGCCTCAAACTAGGCAGCCTTGCTTCCTTATCTTACGATACCCAGACTACTGCCAAACATGTTTATATGTGTAACCTAAACCATAAAACGTGATTATATTTATCACACAGTTATTTTTCTTGGATAGGAATCCAATCCACGACTTTTAGCAGTCAGAATAACCGGTTACCGAGTCCTGAAATACCCTAAAATCATTATTACTTTATTCAATAAATGTCCTCTTCACAAACCAATTGCAATACGTGATAATAAGATGCGGTACCAAATGACTACAAGCTAAAAAAATCAAAGCTCAATATCCATAATATAATATCGCCAATAGGCATATGGATGAGGGTAGATAAAAACAGCCATAAGCACGTAGCTAATGCGAAAGGGGCTCATTACATTGTGTTGACACCGACAAATGCCCCTTTACATATTCTCACTGAGATCCCGAAGATTGAGCCATGAAATTGAAAACGATCCCTTTGAAGAAATTTATTCAAAGCACGAACTGCTCTCCTACTCGGAGCCGAGGAGATTTGCTCGTTTATTTTTATGAAATTATTAAAGATACACTTCATTTTTGTCTTTGTAATGATCGATTCGGAATTGCAAATGGAAACGTGTAAGTGTATACCTACCTACTGTAGACCAGCTACCTACTAGAAGTAATGGCATGTTGTTAGATGAATATAAAAAGGAAGGAAGGAATGGTGTAATATTTAATTTGAATCATTGTTACACTAA
Source organism: Hyphantria cunea (assembly GCA_003709505.1). Classification (NCBI taxonomy): domain Eukaryota; kingdom Metazoa; phylum Arthropoda; class Insecta; order Lepidoptera; family Erebidae; genus Hyphantria; species Hyphantria cunea. The sequence goes on from PKRV01000151.1 coordinate 355,830, forward strand.
CTTTTGAGATAAGTATCGCGTTTCGTAAAATATAATTTATGTAACAAAATGTAGCGCTCGCGTAAGGTACCTACTGAAATCCATTCCCATAGCATGAAAAAATAAAATAAATTAATAAAACTGGTATTTAAAAAAAATTGCCAAATAGGTAGGTATAACAAGTGTATTCTAAAAGACACAGATTTATTGGAGCAGTCTAAAAGTAAATGCATAACATTTTTACAGCTCGCAGTTCCATAACGGGCGATTTTCAATAAGGCATTGCGTGCTTATCGCTTCGCAGATGTCGTAGAACCTCTTATATATACATATACGATCACGATATCATGGATTCGATTAACAGATCACACGAATTGATATTGGATTACTAAATAAATATAATATTAGTCACCATACAATTGGCAAGTTCATTTGGCAGTGTGGAGGGTACGTAGGTACGTATGTACTCCCAGACAATACGGCCGATTGGGCCAAAAAGTTCTGGGGTGGCTATCAGGTATCGGATCACGGAGCGTGGGTAGGTGGTCCAACGAGCTGGTGAAGTCCGCAGGAAGCCTTTGAATGCAGACAGCACAGGCCCGGTTGTTGTGGAAAGACTTGGGGCAGCCTATGTCCACAGGTGCGAAGAACGTTAGAATGTGAAGATTTAAAAAGACTATATACACATTCATAGTCTTGGTTACTTAGTTCTGATAGACGGTAATCTGATAGGCTTTAAGTGTAGTGAAAGAACAAACTAAAATAAAGTTTTATATATCGTTATTGATTTTATGATTAAGAAATCATAAGACTTTATATAAATTATGTTGACTTTACATAAAAAAAACAATAACGACTTAGAATAACTTTACAATAACTTTATTATTTCAGGAGTTATATGTATAGTCCAAACATGTACAATACAATGAAAATTTTGTACATAAATAACGAAATATTATGTAAACATTATTCATATATCGTATAGTTATAAATACCTTCTATAATGGGTGACCGGTTTTTTAGGGTTCCATCCCTCAAAAGGAAAAAGGGAACCCTTATAGGATGACTTTGTTGTCCGTCTGTCTGTCAACAGGAACGCGTGGAGGTATCAAGCTTAAATTCATATCAAATACTCAGGTCTACTGTCCCTTAGACCTATGAAAAAATCAACTTCTAAGGGAACCCAATCACAATATACAGCCGTTTATGCTGCACATTTTTGACTCTCGCAAAAAGAATCTAAACCTACTTCCCTTGAACTAAGAATCTTGAAACTTAGCACAAGCCGCGTCTTATAGCACAGATAAACTGAAAATTACGCAAAGCAAAAATTTTTGTTATATCACATTATATACACAGGTTTGCACGGAACCCTCGGTGCGCGAGTCCGACTCGCACTTAGCCATTTTTTTTTTGTCTGACACAATGAAAACTTATTAATTTATACTACATAACGAGTAAAATTTAAAAATTAAGTCCGGAAAATCAAACTTTAAATGTACTTTCCAAGGCAACTTGAAATGAAAAAAAATACTGACATAGCACTCACGTATAGGTCTACTTCAAACTTTTAACTTGCATTGAAGTTTTAAAAAGAATTATGAATTGGAATTGAAATGAAGTAAAACTTTCCATAAGTTTTAAGTATCTATGTATGTCTAAGTCTAATGAAATCTAAAATATAAATTCCTTTAATTTTGAAGAAACTGCTTTTGTGTTTATTTTTTTTTATGCTCGTACTATTTTTTTTTTAATGAGTTTGGTATTATTACGAAATATATGTTAGAACTTATGTTCCACGGAAAATTAGAGGCATCAACATCCAAGTTACAGATAATAATGCTCAACCACTGACTCGGTGGCACAATGGTAGTGTGTGCGACTGTTGTGAGGTCTTGAATTCGAATCCCGGATCGGATCATATGTTTATAAGGTCTGAAAATATTTATTTCGCAGTTTGGGTGTTTTCTATGTACGTTATGTATTTACAAAAAAAGATATTATATCAGTTGTGTAGTACCCACAATATAAGCTCTGTTTAGTTTAGGACAAGATGGCGTTGTGTGTAAGATGTCCGAAATAAAAATAAAAACCATTTCGATCCGCTTAATATTTCTTTCGCTCTATGTCATATGAGATGATACATCAGTTATTATTTTAAAATGTCCTGCACATAAACTGATAATAAGGTACTCTATAGAATTGACAATGAAATCGGATTTCCAATTACTTTCGTTAACAATTAAAAATAACTAAGTGGTAGTCTTATATCTCAATCAATCAATCAATCAACAACCCCATAATGTTTTATTTATATTTTTTTTTTTATATTTATGCTGTCAAAAATGACTCTGCCCTGCCTGATGGAAAGCATGAGCAGAATCCAAGAGTGGTGGTCACCATCCTCCATGCGAAAAAGAACAATGCAGCATGGTGACCCACACTATGGCGGCCTGGGGGGAAGGGGGATGGTGAGGGGGATAGGGGGCGTTGGATTGGGGTATGGGCCTCCGGTATCCTCACTCACTCGATGAAACACAGCGTAAGTGCTGTTTCACACCGGTTTTCTGTGAGGCCGTGGTATCACTCCGGTCGAGCCGGCCCATTCATGCCGAAGCGTAGCTCTCCCACGGTTCGACATGTCCTACTATTGGGCTCGAGTCTCCTCTCAGGAGGGGTTAAGGCCATACGTCCCCACACTGGCAAAGTGCGGGTTGGGGACTGGCAAGACAACGTTGTGGCTACGTAATCTTACCATTGGATGTGTGGCGACTTCCACATACAGCGGTAACAATGAAATTGTAACAAACAAACTTACTTTTACCTTTGCATATTAATGAGTATAACTGTCTTGTCATCTGCAATTTACAAGTGTGCGAAATTTAAATATCATGCCAACTTTTTAAAGTGTGTGAAAATTATGTTCAGAGATTTCGTTACATAGACATTAACATACATATCAAGCATATAAGTATACACACATATTATATATGAAAATCTTCAGGAATTGATTCAGTACGTAATGTCAACGTACGAGGATTACGATTCACTTTTAAAAATCCATAGTACTCAAAAAACAATCAATGTTTTGGCATTCATAATAATAGAAGGGTGACTCTACATTCAGCGTCACTACATTCATAGCATTCATAGCACAAACCATAGCCTTTGTTCTCTCGTTCACTTATAGGAAAATGCCTTTTTTACAAAGCTCTAACATTTCGTGTATGTGAAGGCAATAGAGCTTTGTTGGCCTTTTATAGACACACAAATCTTTGACAAATTGCATTGTTTTTTTTAGAACGGTTTTTAAATTATTTTCTGTGCCTATGTTCAAAAATATTTTGCTTTTATATTTTTAAACATAACTTCCGTACGTAGTATCGGAATATTACAAATACAATTACATACAATCGTGCGGTTTATTTTCCATCCTAACTATGGAGTGGGAAAAGGCAAATTCGAAATAAAAAGATCAGTTATTTGTTTATGTATTAACACTTATTGCACATGTTGTACAAAGGCGGACTTAATGCCTTGAGGTATTCTCTCCCAGTCCCAGAATTTTGTAAATAAGAGATAAAACTACAATGATATGATTGAATGAATAAAATGATATAGGTACAGAAATTTACCGCTACATATACTATATTAATAAATACACAATACGTTATGAATATAACATATGTACCTATAATAAAGAAAAAATCTCCAAACTTCTGACAATAAATTTATCGCATGATTTTTTGAACTATTTAGATTTAATAAAGGTGTAATTTTAAGTCTAAGGCCAAAATTTGTTGAATACTTGAATGATGGAGTTTCAAAGAGGCAGCATGTTCTCTAACTGACCGTCGTAGATGTTCGGTGACGGCAGCGGCGACGCGGTTGACGTTTTCAATCGATCGCATAGGTCTATTTCAAGGGTCAATTGAACGATTCAATATATATTCTGTCCTTCTAAACTTTGGGCACGACTTTAAGGGCGAATTTGAAAGTGATTACAAAACTTGCGCTGTGCTTCACTCAACGAAAACTCGTTGCAAAAATACGCCGAAACTGCGTAAGCACTGCGGCATGGCGACTAAAAAATCCGCACTAATCATCTCCCGAAAACTAGCGCTCCCCTTCCACTAGCTACGATGGTTGTCGAGATATTTGTATTTAAAGTCTAAAATCGACGTTGAGGCACCCTTTACTATACTTAGGTATATGACACACAGTCAGGTGCTAAGGTTGTGTTTGTGTTGGCAATTCACTAAAAAGAAGTTTACGTGGTAATAACTGCGAAGATTAAAAACGAATCGAAAGCAATTATTGAGAAGACGATCTAGTTTATTGAGAAAGTCTGCATTCAGGTCAAAATATATAATATATAAATAGTTGGTTAAGGACGATTAATTGTCCAATTAAGGACTGCATAAGCATACGCATAAGCATAACTTTAGTTTTAGCGGGAAGAAGGTTCTCTAAATGATATAAAGCGCGGAAACATGTGCTTACTTTCTAGCTGACCTGTGTAACTTGTGCCGGCCTATCAAGGGTCGAGTCGATATGTAGGTTCTTCACCACTCCGCCCAGAGGTATTGTCACATTGTTGTAAGTAACTGGTGGGATGTATTCACCTTTGTTTGCTAGCCACGACGATCACCTGGCATTTGGTTCGATTTACCACCAGACCAAACCTTGTCGACCAGATCTGTATAAATTGCAAGTCTTTGTTAACCTTGTCGATGGCGTGTGATATGTCCGTCGTGTGTACACTTGTAAGTCGTCGGCGTACATGTGGTACATACACGGAAGGTAGTGAGTTACGAGATTAATGAATATTGAGAACAGTAAGTGGGATAATATACCGCCTTGAGGGACGCCAGTGACAGGATCACACCAACTCGATGACATGTCATCTATGTGAACTCTCTGTTGTCGTCCCTGAAGGTAGGATGAGAACCATTCCAAAGCCTCTGAGGAGACCATTAGGTAAGAAAGGAGAGCCAGTAGGACGTCATGACAGACGGTATTGAAGGCATTTGAGAAGTCATAGTCAAGGCCAGTATTGTGACATTTTGTCTTCCATTCCCGCCCTAATATTGCCAGTCATTTTGAGATGAACGGTGGTGGTGCTGTGGCCGGGTCTGAATTCAAATTGTAAGAAGCTCATGCTGAAATATGAACTGTGAGAGTTGCTTATGTACACAGGCCTCAAGCACTTTAGACAGGATGTGAAGTATGGAAATTGCTCGACAGTGTTCGGGGAGAGGAGGATTAGGTCTTTTGGGTAAAGGAATGATAAAGGTTTGGCGCTAAAATGAAGGTAAGATTCTGGAGTCGAGTGAAAAGTTAACAATGTGTAATATTGCAGGAACAATAAGATCCCGGATGGGTACAATCATGCGACGGCACCAATGCCTAGTGTTCCAAGAAACTTCCATACTACTACTGGAAGGTGAGGTTTCTGAATCTTGAATTATGTGGCGGCATTTAGCGTTACGTATCACCTGGTAACATCGATTCCTAGCGGCCTTGAAAAGATTCCACTTCTCCTTCCATCGATCTCTCCTGTACCTGTATAGTTGTAACAACGGTCTCTCCGTCTCAGGAGCATTCAAATTTCCTCCGTCATCCATGAAGCCGGAGAGCTTCAATTAGATTTTTCTTGCCGGTGCGTGAGTATCGTACAGGTTAAGAATCGGGTCGTCAGAAATACTGACCTTATCGTCAATGTCTGTGTCTGCAGCCAAATTATTCTAGTTCAATGCAGACGAATCTTCACACAGTTCTTTTATGTTCATTCGTCCGAAACCACGCATATGCAAAGTTTTGGGAGGGGATTTACGGGATTTAAGCGATAGGAAAGAAAGAGCAGGATGTTGACCATGGGAATAGATAAGGTTTGGAGCAGAGGTGAGCATTATGTCAAGCCATGTATCCATGTGTACTATCTTGTGATGAGTTGCTAAAAGAGGAAGGACATGGAGGCTTGTGGATTGGAAGGTATGGAGGAAACTTCGTGTACGAGGTGAGTTATGAGCTAGGCGATCATCAATCAATTTTGTATGAAATAACCAACCAAGGCACTAAAGTGTTGTCAAATTCGTGTTCGCTCTTAATGTCGATATTATTTGAGTGATTTAGCATAAAATAACATTTAAGTCTTAGAAAACCACTAAAGTATTAAAAATATTAAATCTGTCTGCTTTCAGATTTTATTGTTTTTAACTTATGCCTTTAGTTCTATACACATCTGTACGGTACGGTAGACGACACGGGACGATATATTATTGTGGACAGCAGCCGCTTATGATCACACTTGGTTAAACGCAGGCGAAAACAACTTTTGTACTTTTTCACCCGGCCACAGCTTGCCAAGCACACATTCTCTATTACTCGAAACTCGCTCTCTCCATTATCTCCACGACCGAATTAGTTTTAAATTTCGTTGCCACTTTAAAAAAAGGTGTATTTAGCACTCGGACTGTAAAAGTTTGTTGTCATTGCACGAAATTTTTGTTTTATAATAGAGTTGTTTGTCTGCTATTTAATGAATTCTACTTTTTGAAGTTTATTTATTTTCTGTATGAGATTTTCAGGGAAAACTATCAAGTAATTACTTTTGGAAGGAAAGTCTTCTTACAAAAATCTTGTTTATCTCCTTTACAGCCATTACTTATCACTGATTAATAATACTCGTATATGATACCCAATAAATCAGCGTTCGGAAACCGTTACTAGAAACTAAATTGTCTAAAAGGTTTTGATTTAGAGTTTAAATAGAGTTGGTATATTTATTACATACCTAGGTCTTTCAAAAACACTAAAAGGGATGCGAACATTATTTTTTTGTTATTTAATCCTTTAGTGAAATGCATTTTTTTGGTATTTCATCGCTTAGAATGGAACAACCTGTACCTGTTGATTTAGAACATTTAAAAACAATAACGATGGTAGTATACATAAAATAAAATATTTAGATGAAATTATCATTTATTGATTTATAACGGGTAGCAATATACTTCGGAAATTTGAATAGCCTGTGTCGCCAACTCGACTTTAGCTGTTTATGTTTCAATGAAATTGATTCTTCTAACCTCGACCACAATCTGTGCACTCCTAAATTTCAACAGTAAATAGAAAAACTATAAAACTACCTAGATGGCGTAGGCGTATAGGATTGTTTTGTTTTTGATTGTTGCATTGTACTTGATGTATAGGATACGATTTCCAGGTCAGGACAAATGTTTGTATGATCTGCAAATTTTTGTTTCGGTTTTTGAGTGTATTCTATGTATGTATATAGAAAAAAAAAAGAAGTTTAAATGTAATTTTATCAGATAAGTGGTAATCCAGACATAAATAGACTACACGGTTGCCGGTTGCCCTAGTGGTTTCAATGGTTCCCACACCACTTCCTACTGCGCCAAGTGTTGTGTGTTCAAATCCTACATGGGACAACGTCTGGGTGTACTTTATGTCCGTTTCATGTATGTTTGTAAAGATCCCCGCGACACAGGAATGTATATTCCTAATGCGGGAGTTGTCTTTTTAAAAGAAGAAAGAAAAAAATATATATATCTAACATGTAATATTTGTATCTATATATATATTTCTTACGTTCGTAACGTAACAATGATATCAGTTAAAGATGCATAATGACGTCATCATATAAAGAAGCAAAAATACCGCTAACGCAATTCGTCATGTCATTATGCAAGAAAGGGCGAACTTTACGAGTATAATAACGTGAGACGTTTGACTCGGTGTGCCTTTTGAATAGTAGTACGTTCTTTATTGTGCCGTGTTTTATGTGAACGATTAACCTTTTAATGTTAGCCGTCCGCTCGATATGAAAACTCCTATTGAAAACCGCCCCATTACTATTTAGTCGCGAAATTAAATGCATTCTAATCCATTTACGAGTATGAACATATAATTAGGGTTTACAGCTTATTAATGCGACTTTTTTAACTCCATTTGAATGGAAAGAAAGTAAACAGTAACATTTAAAAATTAAAAAAATCCTTAACATTAAAGATTAGATATTTATAATGAACCTAATACTCGTAACGACATACTCTTAAACAGTATTTTAAAATTAACAAATTACTTTTTTCTTGCGTCAATCGTTCACCAATTTGTAAATTTCACGTATCATTTTAAATTACATCTTATTGGCTTTTCTTAAGGATCAAATCTACACACATTGTTGGTATTCATTGAACCTGGTTTTTTCGGTATAGGAATATTCGAACTAGCTTCGTACGATAATCATCTCCCAATGTCTGAAATATACATAAATATATATTATTTAAAAATATATTCGCGACGAATAAAGAACCTCTTTCTTTTTGGAAATCGGTTAAAAGCCACAAACCACTCCCTTCCTGAAGTTTAATTAAAAGATGTATAATCAAGAAAGCATATCAATGACATCCTTTAATCTACAGCTGAACATACACAAGGCAATTAATAGCAAGATTATGTACAGACAGTAATGCCTACTTTTTTTGCGAATGAACACTGGCTGCCAAGACACAGGACTTCAGCCTTGCTTGGGTTTCAGTATCAGTACATAGTTAATATGTTACAATACTTTTTGTCTTATAATTTTAATACATTATTGTGAGAAAATTATAAGGTGTCAATAAACTATTTTATTGATTTTTTTTATTTTTATAGGCCTTTCCTTAGATATCATATACATATACTAAATTTAATATACAATTGTGTCTAAAACCAGAACACTATAACTGAAAATTAATTAATATGTCTAAAAGTATGGCTGGCAATTTACGAAAGACGGCGGTTATATTTTACAAATTATGCGCTGCGAAACGTGTAAATATTTAATTTCCAATTTCCGCAAGCAAACCTGCGGTACGCATATAACTGTTTGTAATTAAATGAAAAAAATAGGCACTATTTCTATTTCTAAAATAAATGCATAATGTTTTATTACAAAACTAAAAGCGTTCGTTAAAATGAAACTTCTTCGTCGAAAAGAAATAATTATTCTCCCGTATTGAATACATTGAACTCAGATGTAACCCAGACGGAAACTGATACTGAAGCACCTACTCAGAGAAGAGAATAATAACTCAGAGAGCAGAATCTCGGTTCTTCTTTTTGTTATTTTCACCAACTGAGTTGCTGTATGATGTTAACGAAGACCAAGCCGAATCGGACGAAAGGGACTCAAAAGGTCATGACGTACTTGTAACCCTTGATGATCATCGTATTCAAGAGTGCCAGTGTTTACATACAATCAGGTGACCCATTTGTTCTTATACCTTATACTTTAATACCTCAATAGTCCGTGATGGGTAATTTAAAAATGTGAAAAAAAAATGTTTGTAAACGTATAGGCTAAGGCATCATTAATTCGGTTTATATCACAGATAAATCGAAACTTAAAAATCGATTAATAAGAGACCATACTACTTATGAGCACCCGGGTGTGCAAAAATCGCTTGAGGAATTTAAAAAAAAACTCATAGCCTAATGAAGGATTAAACTGTAATTTACGCAATGTACAAAATTTAGAAAAGAATATTATTTTCGGTTTACGTACGCTGAACAACGTTATTATACATATAGCTGTAAGTACTAAACAAATTTTCATGATATTGCACTGTTATAAAATCGTAAATTGTCCTGTAATTCCTTGGAGAGTCCGCTACAGCGAAGCGACTTAATTTGTTTTTGATGAATACTGCCTGATCACGTTGTTCTTGTCAAATCATGCAGTTAATGAAGTTTCTTTACCCCTTTACATCAGCTAGGCTACAGATTACTTGCTTCTATAAAAACATTGAAAAGAAATAGTAGTAAAAAAGAGATGTTACGAAATTTAATGCTGTACCTATTGTATATAATTCACGTCTCGTATGCGACTGTTGATTAAAAGGTCTCGGGTTCGAATCCCGGGTCGAGCCAAAAGTGTTATAAAGTTTTTCTGATTATAGAAATACTTAATAATAGCTCGGAGTTTGGACGTTGGGGTCTGAACCCCCCTGCCTCAGAGAGCACGTTAAGCTACTGATCTCACCCTGATTCGTGGCGTTTCGCAGTTCCATCGGATAATAAAATTGAGGGAACTAAGAGTGCACCTGTGTTTGCGCACATTCTTTTGCACTATAATTTCTATAATTGTGGGTGTGTGTGAGAGTGTGATTTCTCCTGCGTAGTTAGCTGGTCTCCGTTGAGGCTAACCGCCGTGGCTGTAATCGGCTAGGAGAACATCATAATTCCCGTGTCACGTCGTTACTCAAGATGAACTCCGAAAATGTCTAACCGATTTTGCCATTTCTTTTTCTCTATTGTTTATTATTCTGATGGACCTAAGATAGAATAGCTATCATCAAGCTTAGATCAATACGAAGCGAATGTGATTAAAAAAACGCAGACTAATCTCATTTATGAATCTAGGTTTCTTTAATATATGCCTATGGAAAACTTTTGAAGTTATACACGTGAGCTGTACCAAAAATAGTTAGTAATTTCAAAAAAGTTTATTTACAGCTTTTTAATATATCCCCTTCCAATATCAATGTACTTATGCATTCGGGTCAACCAGCTTTCAAAACATTTAAAAAACGTGTCTTGCAGGAGGTCGAAAAATAACTTCCGAAATTCTTCGACGGCCTCGTTTGCAGTGCTCAATTTTCGCACGAAGCATTTTTCTAACTGCCTCGGTGGCGCAGTGGTAGCGTACGCGACTGCTGTCCATGAGATCTCGGGTTCGAATCCTGGATCGGACCAAATGTTTGTATGATCTGCAAATATTTGTTTCGGAGTTTGGGTGTTTTCTATGTATAATATGTATGTATTTACAAAAAAAAGTATTTATGTATTAAGATCAGTTATCTAGTACCCATAATACAAGCTCTGCTTAGTTTGGGACTAGATGGCGTTGTGTGTTTGATGTCCGAAATATTTATTTATTTTTATTTTCTACCGTGGGAAATTAAAAGAATGTACGTAGGATGAGGTAACATTTGTACCTCCGAAATTATCAAATAGGCTATAGTTCTAGCAGCTGTGTGAGCGGGCGCGTTATATAGGTGAAAAAGAATGCCACGGACGCCGCTCATTGGGCGCTCGCTATCCAACTCCCCGAAAGGTCGATGAAGACAAACTTCACTAAACCATTCACTAGTAACTGTTCTACGGTCTTCTGGAGCAATTACTGCTCCTGGTCCACGGTGTCGAAAAAAAACCGCTATCATTTTTTTATTAACGCTCCACACCGCGAATAACTTTTGTAAGTAAATCGTCCCCTTCAAACACCCATTGTGTATTGCTGCTTTGTGAGAGGATATAGTAGCTATATATCGATGATTCGTCAGTTGCAAGAGTTTAAGATACGTTGTGCAAACTTCCTTCCTCCTTTGAACTTTTCTAACATAAATTCGCACCATTTTTGCTCATCGGTGAGAGAATGAGGTATCTATCGCGAAGCAAGCTTCCTAAACTTAAGATGTTCATGCAGGATGGTGGAAACTGTCTGTGAAACAATGTTTAGTCCAGCCTGTATGTCTCGATGTGTAATTTTCTCGCAATAGCCACTCTACCTTGATGACGTTTTTATGAGTTAGTTAGTTCTCCCAACCTCGTTTAAATTCAGGAAACCAAAAAGACTCCCCAAAAGCATCTTAAATTTCCTCGAGATTATTTGAAGTTTAACCCTGATTTGTAATAATAGATAATCATAGCACGAAAAGCTATTAGAGTATATTGTTGAAAACAAAAGAAGAGTCACAGTTAATCTTTAACATATAAAAAACTAGACATAGTTGGGCAATGATTCTCTCAAAGGAAGTTTGTGTTGAAATTTGCCGTCAATCCAAAATAGTTTCATGAAAGAAGAGAATTGTATTTATTCTGTGGCCTACAATTTTCGGCACAACATAACAACAATATATACCTAAAATACTGGTTAGATTAACACCGAATACACTTTCCTATATGTAGCCAAAGTTCATTACGGCCAACATGTTCAATTATCGAACAGTTATACATGCATAGGTAGTAAAAGGCCATCAGGCTGGCAAGCACTGATATCGCGTATGCATGTTGCATGTCTACAGTTATAATAAGATAGTGATATTCTACAGACACCACGAAAATTGCTATTTTCAATCCCTTTAAACTTAATGTACTAAAAACAGTTCCTTGGTAACACAATAGAAACACGTAATAAGATAAATTAATAACAGATATTTATTAAATAGGGTTCCGCAATCATCCGTATTGGCTCGTGGATTTAGAAGGCGGAATTGGTATTTATTACTATGAATAATGTTTACTTATTATTTTGTTATTTCTATACAAAGTTTTCTAAATGGGTACATATGCATATTTTACAAGTCAGGCTTCTTTAAATTTCTGAAAATTAAAAAGTTATCTAAACTGTTATACTTTTCCTTCTAAGTTCATCAAATAGACTAACATCATAATTTTTTTCAGATTTTTCAAACGTTTGCGTAATGCGTAATGCGCTTTGAAGTTGAATCTCAAGCAAACGGATACCTAAACCAAAAAATTGTCTGAGCAACCTCTCATTTTTTTCAAATGCCTATCTATTAATGCCCCACACTATGGGGTAGATGCGAAAAGAAAAAAAATATCCCCACTTTAGGTGTAGTCTCCTCTACACCTAAAGTGTAGTGTACAAATATTTTTTCTATATTTTATGTAAGCACTTCATCGACGTTGTTGTTGCACAAACCGTTTGAAAGGCAAGCCGAGGACGGACGGGCGGATGGACATGACGAAAATATAATGGTTCCGTGACGTGAACTACGAAACCCTAAAAACGAACAGCATACACATCTATTTTCATATATTTCAAGAGTCTTTAACAGACAGTTAAGTACATAGTTTAAATATTCTAAATTTTACATTTCTTCGTTAAAATTTACCTGCCTACTTTAAGAGAAATGTGAAAAAAAGTGTAAAAAATATTCTGAAACGTAACTTTAACATAATTTTGATTTCTCGTCGTACAGCACATCCCTTATTCTATAAATGTAATCAATTACGAATGACTAAACTTTTATATAACACTTTAACATGGTTGTAAAGTCAAACATTTCATCATACTGATTAAATAAAGTGTCTCAGACAAAAAAAAATCAAAATTTTTCTTCAATAAAAGATGTCACTCTCGTTGCTTTTAGGTGCCTAACTTTCAAAAAAGTTAACCTTCCAAATTTAAATAAATTTGGACGCAATCAATTTGTGAAATGTGACATAGATATCACATGTCGACATCGCGGTGTGTAATTTATGGTTTCTCGCACACAATATTTATCTAATCGTATGTCGTAATTAATCATAAGTAACCTATACAGTTATTCTTTGCGGTGCCTATAAACTTTACATAACTTTTTTCCTATATAGATTACCAAGTCCAAATAAAGCTTTTACCAAAATGGCCTATGAAGAGTTAAATTAAATATAAAGCGTTATTATTTATTGAACTAGATACATTTGAAATTATTCTTCTATATGTACTTAGTGATACAAAAGCTGGTTGAAAACAATGGGAATAACCACATATAAGCACTATATTATATAACCAGCTGGCCCACTAAGAAACAGTGATTCATTCGACTTAAAAGCCTTCAGTTCTAGTTCGACTCGTACATTAGAAATTAAAGAGCAAACTCTAACTGTATTTTCTAATTACGGGCACGTCGAAGAGTTAAAAATTATTCCTAAGACTTCTAAGCTATTATTAGAATAATTAGCGATATCTGCTTTAAACTGATAACAGTTGCTAAGAGACGTTTATTTTGTAAAAAGAATCACTACAGTTAACTACCGTGTCGTTAAAGGCTATTTAACATAATATTTTATTATGTAAGAACTCGACCACCAAAAATAGGTAATAATGAAAGCATTTAATTTTTCGCAAATTTGAAAGTTCTGTCTTTATTTGAGTGCAGTTGTACTAACTATTTTAAAACTTGTTGACTTACAGAACAGGAATAAGGTTAAATTACATATCTGCTAGATGGTTCTAATTACTACTAAGGGCCCACACCCACGGCGACTTTTTGTAGCGATGCTGTCGCGCGTTTACGAAACGCATTTGCCCCGCGTTTCCGAAGAGATGCCCGTGGCGACATCCACATACAGCGCAACAGAAATATACTACAGTGCCATCTACCGCAGATACACTGAACTACGGAGTAATGTACTACACGCTGAAACTTCCAATCCTATATCGCGCAATAAAAGTTCCCGCGCCGATAAGCATATATATAACATCCCAGCATCAACCGTTGGGCAGCGAACCGTTCGACCAGGCATGATCACCTCGCCTGGTCGAAGAATCCTCCCTTTGTGTTGAAGGGTCACGAAACCTGTTCCTCCACAATGCCAACGCGCTACAACATCTCGACTATGTCGCAGTAATGAAAACACGCGATCGTGTCGGACCACATCGGGGGAAGAATGGAGGCTGCTTTCGTTGCCGAAGCTCCGCCTGCTTATGTAAAAGCAGCACCAAAGACAACGTTACTAATGTAGCCTCAACAGAGTCCAGGTTGCAACTGTAGCGATCGCGCGCAATTTTGTGCCGTTACTGAATGGCGCTGGTAGCGCGACAGAAGCGCAACAGTTTTGCTTTTGCATCGTGACTAAATCTGAATCGTGGTTATATGGGTGAGGGTACACAGCTGGCGACCGCATTGCCACTTTTTCTATCCGAATGCGCGACGGCCGCCAAAAAGTCGCCGTGGGCAACTAACTGTCTCGGTTGCGCAGTGGTAGCGTATGCGACTCCTTTCGGTCTCGGTCTCGGGTTCGATTTTCGGGTCGGACCAAATAATTGTATGATCAGCAAATATTTGTTCCGGAGTTTAGGTTTTTTCTATTTATAATATGTATGTATTTACAAAAATAAAGTATATATGAATTTATATCAATTGTCTAGTATCCATAATACAAATTCTGCTTAGTTTGAGACTAGATGTCGTCATTTGTTTGATGATTTATTATTATTTATTACTATTATTAAAAACAACAGAACTTTAAAAAACTTGCTAAGGATGAAGTTATGATTTAAACTAAAATTTTAACTTTGCTTGCTTTAATCAGCGGAAGCAAAATGGTTCTTATTTTTTGATTAAAATTACTCCATGTCTTTTCTGTGCCGACAAGCAATCATCTATGATGATCATTGTGTATAGCGTGTTTTCTCGTAATCAACAAACTTTATTTAAGCATAATATTCAGAGTATAATCGCTCCCGCTCCAGTCAGCCTCGTGAGCTACAGACGCCACGCTCACTAGTGTCAACTCCGAAGACTTCCCGCCAGCGGATAAATAATTCCACTCGCGCTTATCCACTTCAACTTGTACTAAATTACGTTTGTAGTGGCTGTCTAGCTCGGTGCACTGTACGATACGATACAGCAACCTGCACTCTTTGCTTAGTCCAGCTAGTTAGTTGACCTATCTGCAAAATAGTTTTATGTGCTCTAAAAGTGTGTGTGTGCTCAGTTCTGTTAACTACTATAACATTTGTACCAAGTTTTAAGGTAGTAAAGTGAGCAATAAAACTACTTTGTTAGTTTAGTGCTGCAATTCTGAGAAATGCGATTGTCACCTCATAACTCGTGGATTTTTTTTAATATGGTGTCCGTCATGCTATAAACATAATAATGTCATGGTGCCTTCCTTCCAATAATAAAATTTTGTTTGCCAGTCTTCGTTAAGTCAACCAGATCAATTGACATTGTTGTATTTAGATTTCACTTACTTTATTTCAAATAGTGTACGAGTTTCGTAAGAGAACTACGCTATAAAAATACCAAAAGTAAGAGAAACCCCTTCCTCTTATAAAGTAATTGCAATAATCAACTTCAACTTCAACTTTTGATTTAATGGCTCTATGGTGTGACCACAATTTCGCCAATGTCATGTTTTTGAAAAATTGCAATAATTTAAATAAAAACTATCTGCCACGACAGCTTCGTTCTGTCAAAAGTTATTGGCCTGACGCAATCCAAAAGAAAAAATATAAGTGTTGTTTCTACTGTTATCATCTTAAGTTATATACTTAGATATATTTTTACACTTATTATTACAAGCGCGTTTCAATACATCTTAATCTAAGAAACATTGAAAAACTATATAATACATTTATTTACATTTCGCCATCACTCCTGTGCCACTACTTTTACCTATTCACTACCTGCTCTGGTAACCAAAACTTCAGAACTTTTCTCCAATATTTTAACATTCTTTCGAGGCACAGGTATTTCAATAAAGACAAGATGATTTTAGTCATTTATCTCATTGCGGCAGGGGTAAAGGGGATACCTATATGTTACTAAACCCGATTACCTCGTTGGAGTTTCCCTTGTGTTCAAAGTAAATGTATTGGAGCGGAATGTTCCACGTCAGAGGTAAAAGCAGGTATTCATATTGTTTAATTTCTTCCCGTATTTTGTTCTGTTATCTCAACAGAACAATTTTTTCTCGACCGAATTCCTTAGTAAGAAATGTTTTTAAGTACCCACTAGCGTAGATATTCAGTAACATATTAGCCGATCTTGTTTTTGTAATAATAAATTAGTGAAATAAAAATTATAATAACATATCGTTGCGTGTCAGGATTCGATGGATTTTAGAAATAAACTTTCTAACGTGTAAAAGAGAGTTTATTAATATACTTTTAAAACCACAGTATCACTTAGAATAGCAGTCCTTAATTGTCGCTGAGGTCACTAGGTTAGCCACTGATAACACACTCCAATATTTATCTCACAGTAGCTGAAACTGAACTGAACTCCGGCCCGCGAGACGTTATTTTATACTACATGCCGTTATTGCTAGCACATTCGAGTGCATACTACAACGTCGTTGACAATTCCAAGAATGCGATGGCGAGTGCGCTCGCACTTCTCTTAATCTTTTTCGACGCTGTGTATATCGAGGTAAGGCTCATTATTTTGTGCCTCAAGAAATCGACGAGAACTTTCGCGATGTTTAGGCGTCTCAAGCGTTGTTCTGGGATGATCTTTCTTTGTAACCGTTTTCATATACAAAATTAGATAGACACTTTAATCATTTAATACGACTTAGCAAGTCAATAAAAGTATTTAAAATTTTACGTAACAAACAAATGTTTCATAGAGATATTCTGACTTAAACACGCAGAGCAATTGTTTTTTTTTTTCAATAATAGCAATAGTCCTGACACCGTAAATAAATTACTTTCTACTACTTTGCAAATAAACGAAACTCAATTCAGAAACCTGTGACAATCACAGAATTTTATCGAAAAACAACAAGCAATTGTAATCCCGTAGGTGCGTGCTTCGTTGTGGGGAGTTAACAACTTAGATTGGCACGCTGTCGCCTCGAATACTCGGCTCTAATATAGCGAACTCTTTATCCTGGCTGCCAAGAATTTGTTCACACCTTCCAATATGCTCGTTTAATTAATTGTTGCGCGCTTTTTATACGTATTAATCGTTTAAAAGTTTTATTTATTTTAACAATCTTCACAATTCAAATAATAGACTAGATAAATATTCATGATTTATGTTTACTTTAGAACATATACTTGCCTTACTGTCGCCTAGAAGCTAACTCTGTCGCTTTTCCTCATCTCTCATTCTTCGTACTCTTTCTCATACTTTGAGCTGTTGCGATAATTCTTTTAGTGTTGCAGCTGTTCGGTTATTGAATTTCTTACCGCATGCGATACGTTCCAGCCCTTCTCTGAGTGTGTTCAGAAAGAGAGCCAGGAACTATCTGTCCCTACAATAACCAGACCCTTAATATATCATATGTATACCTGTACATGGGCGTACCGAGGTGGGCAGGTAGGGGCAGCTGCCCCCCCTGGGTTTGGTTACATCCCTACTAACTGTCTTCTTTTATGGTTAAAGTTAAAAAAAGTACTTTTTGTCATTGGAGTACAATATACAACTTGTAAAAATCGTATGTCTCACCCTTTCTACTAACACGCTAGCAGCGCTGCAAACAAAAATGACGCGCTTGGAACCTCAATCGTTGGTCTCCTCAGTCCACGCACTCCACGCTTCCATAACAACATTACTGAATCTAGTCTGCCCACTTTGAGTACCGTGAAGATCAAAGGTGGAATAAATGGGCTCTGTACGCTCAGTGTAGGTACATAGAAAATTTGCAAACGCTATTGGTGATTCTTTCACGGAACACATTTGTAACCGTTTATCTGAAGACCCTCTAAAGTTACTTTTAAAATAGCTTTTCTGTATCTAAAGAATTTATATATAAATATCTCTACAAATAAATAAAGTTGGGGTGTCTGTTTGTAATATTAAAATGACTGTATTTTTAAAATTTTTGTTTGTCTGTTTGTTTCGGCTAATCTCTAAAAAAGCTGAACCGATTTTGACGGAACTTTCATAGCTAATGCTGTAAGCAGTCACTTAGTCTAAAGTACATCATTAGCCCTACTGTTTTAGACTAACTTCGCCCCGCGGCGTAACTCGCGGCAACAACTATAATAGCGGGGAACACCGCGGGGTTCAGTTAGTGTATTATAAAAACCAGATCTGCTCCCCACCCCCTGGCCCAGAACCTGGGTACCATTGGTGCAGCAGCTAGGGCCCCTTGGATTCCAGGGCCCCTTGGATTCCAGGGGCCCCCAGCTAAGTCAAATCGAAATCTAAAATAGACGATAATGTTAAAAAATCTTTAGTAAAAAGCCAAAAGCCTAAGTATAAATGTGCTCTTACTACATTAATATAACTAAAAGACACATAACGTCAAAGTTTCTGACAATTGTACGGAGAAAGTCGCAGTCCACGGCTCAGAAAAGCTTAAAGTAAACATGCTAAACGTTGCACTGGATAAACTGAATATGAATTTATTTCTTCTTTTTTGATGATATGGCTACCAGCCGGATCAGCTATTTCTGCCAATGTCAAGTATTAAAAGTCTTTAATTTTAAGTCTTCGAGTCTTCAAGTTTTCGTGGTAATGGAATTAATGATAAAAAATATAAAAAATGTGGATGACATGAACTGGCGATCTTCTTTCGTAAAAACAAAAAACGATCTTCAATATGAATTTAAAACAACGAAGTATACGAGACATATGGCAAAAAAAAATGATTTACAAGAAAATAGCATACAACAATTGATTAAGAAAGCGCACGTAAGGTTATTGGATATTATCCTGATGATGTGGATGAATATTTAATCAATGAATGCATCCAATTAAAAACTTAAGCGTAGACATACGTAGACATTTATGCGATTATTTATGAAAAGAAGCTTGTTGACGTATTCCCGAACTGCTATACAATCTTACGGAATTCTAAAATATCCGTCTATATTTAAAATGCATGAGTGGTAGCAAGCTAAGCTGGATATAAAATTTATACTGTATCCCACACCAACTATTGGCGATGCAAAGATTCTAACTGGTGCCTTAAGTGTCGAAATTGTGAAGCTCTCTTAGAACGATACTTTGACAGATTTCCATACTACTTGCGTCAGGGAAAAATATTATGTGTTTCTTGCTGGACGAAACAATAATTATGTTGTCAATAGTCGATGTTATTGAAGTGCCCTATTTTCTCGAGCAATTGATTATTTTTTTTGGGTAGTGGTACTTCTATATCAGAGTTTCTTTTAGGAATATTATGAATATTAGACGGTATGACACGACAAAACAACTTCTAACTTTTAGAATCTAGTAATTTCTAAACTTGACTTAGCTTAAACTAAATTACCGACTTTATGTTTACTCTCAAATAATAAACAATATTTGTGTATTAGTCATTAGTACGATCTCGTGTTAAGGGAATTGAATAACACATATGAATATAATATAAGTACAATAAAAAAATTACAACATAATATATTCTACACGGTAAGCCTACTTAATGGTTTAAGCGGTCGCCACGTCACTTTCTACTGCGCTAAGTGTTATGGGTTTAAAGCCCACATAGGATAACACTTTATGTGATCTATTAACAGTTGTTCTGAGTTTGGGTATTCTTTGAATCCGTTTTATGTATGATTTTAAAGTCCCTCACAACTCAAGATGTATTTTCGTAATACAGGAATTGTCTTTGAAAAAAAAATTCTACTGTTTGGAAAATAAATTGAAGCTTGAAAATGGTGAGAAAAAACCTTCACTACTGGTGAAATCGGGTTGCCTATTCATAATCAGTCTCCCATTTTGTCTTCATAATTTTGTTTCTTGGAAAGTAATGAAAACTTATTCCTGAATCTTCGCAGTTTATGGAAACAAATATTATGGAACGCAACAATATTTTGTATTTCTACTTTTATTAGCAACAGGTTCCAGTATGTGATCGTGATCCATCTGATTATATCTAAACTATATCTATATATATTATCCTCAACTAGTTAATTGAGTCTTCGACACGGGTGGACTTAACTATAATGAAACTATAGTTTTATAGTAAAACGAGATGAAGAATTTCTTCGTTGCTTTTTGCAGCTCAAAATCCTGCTACTACTGATTCTAGACGGGGGGAAGTCGAGGGGGTTATTCCCAATTCTATAAAACAATAGAAATTATACACAATAAAAAATTTCATTTCCCTATTTTTCGCAATAAGATTCTGGAAAACCAATAATTAGCAATCAATTGAACTCACTTAACTAGATTTGTCCAAATCAAAATAAAAAATATTGCCAGTAGCAGAAATCAAAAAGGACATTTGCCTTATCAGCCGTCTTACATTAACAACACTAGCAATCGAAATATAACCTAGAAGTTTATCTGCATCAATAAAGTCAATAAATATTATTGTGGGAAAACTAAAGTAACTATATTACTTACTTATTTGAAATAATCACATTTTAATAAAAAATTGACTGTGCTTCCAACACACGTTCAACTATATTAGTGTCAATACAATTTGGGAAAATGCAGTTACAATTTGTTCAGTCATCGATCATCTGTTTGTATTTATTCGGATTATTTAAATATGCGGTAAGTTTTATGCACATTTACTGATAAATGCACTAATTATAACTACCGTGAAGTTTAAGGGCTTAAAATTACTGTTTTGATGTAATGTCAAAAGCGAATTAATAATTCATTATTAATATTTATTTTACAGTCCTGTATCGACTATGACGGGTGGTTAAACATTAAAATAGAGCACTCGATTAATTGCAAAGGTGAGAAATACTGTTCAAGAGGAAATATTTCACTAAAGAGTATTCGTGCAGGTGCAGGGGCAATCATAGATCAGGAACCACTCAGTAAGGACCATATCAAAGAGTTAAAGGTATGTAAATCTTAAACTTAAATAAAATAAATTCACAATGAAAGGTAATTTGCTTTTGAAGTTCCATTATTAATAGAAATTTTTACTCAGTAAGTAATAACAATATTAGCTCCCAGCAGTAGCTGATGTAAAAATGATCTGAGAAGTACATAATATTGTAATATACACTAATCTAAAAATAGTATAAATTTTACAGGAGCTGGCTGAAATTGATGGTTTTTATACAGTAAGGACAGTAGTCACGTCTGCAGATAACAGCAAAGGAATAGAATTCCTCTCATCAGTAAAAGCTGGTTCTTTTCTGGATAATGATTTCTCTGATGTGATAAATGCTTGGGTATTACCTAATGGAGCTGTAATTGCTGTCAGTTTTCAAGTTAATAACTCATCTCAGCCTTTACAAAAACAGAGCAATGGATACAAAATAAACTCTAGCTTCTATCTTCGATATGTTGAGCAGGCACCAGTGTAAGTATACATTAAACATGTAAAGTTAATTAATGTAATTCTGTTTATCTTATAAGACTTAAAGTAAAAGTATGATGTCTGAAAATATAACTTTACTTACTTCAATAGGCTTTACCCCTTTT
The DNA here is from genome assembly GCA_003709505.1 of Hyphantria cunea. NCBI lineage: Eukaryota > Metazoa > Arthropoda > Insecta > Lepidoptera > Erebidae > Hyphantria > Hyphantria cunea. Next base: position 377,678 of record PKRV01000151.1, read on the forward strand.
CTGTCTGCAACGTCTTTGTTGTTTAACTGCTGCACCAATGCAATTAACTTTGGCAAGGAGGATACTTTGATTCTTAAGGATGGACATAGGCTGAAAGCATCCTATGTCTTCGCCCTAACTTGGCATAGAATATTTTACTTCTCTAATTTGACTGTAAATGTGTGTCCTAACAACTATAGAATTTGTTTTGAAAAGAAAAACAACTTCACTGAAATATTGAAAAAGTAATTTCAATAATATTCAAAAACAAAAGGAATTAATAAATAATGAATATTCATATTTCTAAATAATAGAATTAGATTAAAGAGTGCATGATACTGTTATAATTAAACTAGACAAATGTGCTACACTTTCACTAATTAACTAAGTCAAATAACATTTAAAAGTGATGTAGTCATTACAATATTCATTTTTAATACTCTAGTTTTTGTTTACAGGCCTGACACAGCTTCATATATTCAGAAATTGGAACGTGAGAAGGAAGCTAGGGAAAAAGGAGAGTTGAAGGACAACAGGTCATTCTTAGCCAAATATGTAAGTACAGTATATAATTTTTTTATGGAATCACGTGCAAACGAGCATACATACCACCTGATGGTAAGCGATTACCGCCGCCCATGGACATCTGCATCACCAGATGGGGAGGAGGATGGGAATGGGAGGAGAGGTCAGAGTATTGGCCTCCGGTATACTCACTCATTCGGTGAAACAGCACAAGCGCTATTTCACACCGGTTTTCTGTGTGGCCGTGGTGTATTTGAGCAATTTCAAGATTATATGTAGGTATTTAATAATTATCAATTAAATCATTTCTTTTGTTTCAGTGGATGTACATTGTACCCATTGCCATATTCGTTATGATCTCTGGGGCAGCCAATCCGGAACCAGCTGCTCAAGGCTCTCGATAATATACAAACTAAGGTTTAAATAATAGTCTAATCTATTTATTCTAAATAGAATCACATTAGTGTGTTTAGTATGTGTATATAATGTAACATGATGACTTGTTACATTTTGTTGGAACATACAATAAAATGGTGGTGTTGATTCAAATTATATTAATTAATATGAGTTTCCTGTTTGTAGTAATTCTAAGTTATGGTTATTTGCAATGTTATCCCTAATAAAGTCATGAATGCTTAAAACATTCTGTAAAACTGTATAAATGTTGTCTTACTTCCATCTGCCCTTGTTTTAACATGGTTGCCTTTATTTAATCATACCTTTTGCATATTACAGAAGTTGGTAACTTTAAAATTGATGATTAAATGCGATAAATAAAACTTCGTAACCCAGTGTAAATGAGACATTGCTTATAGAGATAGTTTGGCGCACAATATGAAAAACATGTTATTAACTAGCTAAGCACCCTCTGTACAATGACAATAACAGCAGATAACGCCTGCGGCAAAGCCATTCTTAAAAATGTCGCCTACATCAGCTATCCGACAGTGAAAGTCCTATCAAATTGGTCCAGCCGTTCCAAATATTAGCCAAAACAAACAGACAGACAGAAAAATTAAAAATGTTATTTTGGTATATGTACATTGTATACATATGCAATTAGTAAAAAGCTGTTTTATTAATATTACAATCGGAAACTTCAATTTTATTTATATGAATAGATAGTATATGAATGCTAAAGTAAATGATTAATGCAAACAAAATACTTATGAAATCTGATCCATGGAGTATCATTAGTGTAGTGCCATGTCAAACAGAAGTTAAGGAAGATATAACTCTCCTGTACCAAGTTCTAGAAACAAATGACAGTTGAAAAAATAAACAAAGTATGGAATACAAAAAATTCTTATTTCTAATATGAAATATACATAGTAATATTTTATGAAACAAAGAAAATTATTGTTATGCACCAATCTTTTCAATTTCTTCAGCATCTTCAATATCAAGGAGTTGTATTTTTTTGCCAAAGTGGCTTTCAATTTCTTTGCAAATGTCCATTGCTAGAGGTGAATCCACTAAATTAATTGCAATACCAGCTTTACCAAATCGTCCAGTACGTCCTATTCTGTGTAGGTAAGTTTCACAGTCAGCTTTCTTGTCCATATCCATTGGCATATCAAAATTAACCACTAATGTGACTTGTTCTACGTCTATTCCTCTGGACAAAACATTGGTAGTAATAAGAACTTTCTCGAGGCCAGCTCTAAAACGGTCAAGTACTGCTATTCTCTGGTCCACAGTTAACTCTCCAGACAATACAGCCACTGAATGTCCATCCTTCGACATTTTTTCTGACAACCAACTAGCAGTTTTTCTTGTATGACAAAATATAATTGCTTGACCAATAGTTATTACCCCATAGATGTTACAAATAGCTCTATATTTCTCTTCAGGACTTTTGCATTTGACATAGTATTGTTTAATATTATCCAATGATTCCTCTTCTCTCAGCAGTCTAATAATGATAGGATTAGGAACAATCACTTCAGCAAACTCCATCACATTTGAGCCATATGTGGCAGAGAAGAACATCATCTGACATGTTGATGGCAAACATTTGTGTATGCGAATACACTGATCCTGATGTCCTTGTCTGTCAATCATAACATCAGCTTCATCAAGAACAAATACTTTGATTTTACTCATGTCAAACATACCAAATTTCACACCCCAATCAAGCATCTTTCCAGGGGTTCCAATAACAATGTGATCCGTTAGCTTAGTACCCCTAGGTACTTCTTCACCTCTTACAGCAAATTTCAGTTTGATTTCTGGACAGAATTTTGCCATTTTGGCTGCAACCTCTCCTGTTTGTATAGCAAGTTCATATGTAGGACTCAAACAGAGCACTTGAGGATAATTTTTTGTGGGATCTACTCTGCTTAACATTGCCAATACAAATGCAGCAGTCTTACCAGTTCCCGACTGAGATTGTGCAATCATGTTCTGGGGAGGATCAGCTAAGAGAGTAGGCAAAGCTGTTTCTTGTATTTTAGAAGGAGCATTAAAACCCATTGCATAAACACCCTTTAATAAATTAGGCTTTAAATGTAATGCTTCAAATGTTTTCACAGAATACAGAGGAGAATTGGGATCTTTTCTTTGAATTTCAATGTCTAACTTAGATTCAACCAAGCCCTGCCTTATGATCTTCATTAAGAGAGATGCATCAGCAGGATTTGGTACATCGGGTGTTTCCTCTGAATCATCTGTTTGGTCATCTTTTTTTAAACCCAATCCTGCTATTTTATTTGTCACCTCCAACTCTTCTGCCTTTTGTCCCCACTGTTTAGCCATTATTTAATCTGAAATTTGTAACAATATTATATGTATTTTTATAGAGTAAAACTTTTGATCATAATTTTTATTCATAACAATGTATGTTACAAAAACAAAACAAAATGCCTTCAGATTCTACTACAAAAACAAAGTTCATTATGTGTTGCAATACTATCAATTTCTATATTCATACATCATCACCACCTGATGGTGATAAACCATTTGCCTGATTTTATCTAATTTCCCTGTCTTGAAATGACGAATAGAGCTACATGCTACCACCTTTTCTAATAAACGTGGCAGCTTTAATCTGTACTAAGTTGCAGAACTTCCTGGGGTGTAGAACATTAGATAACATTACATTATTAAAAAGTAAATACATTGTGAGAAATGAAAGTAAAGTTTTAACAACACAATTTCTAATTTTGCTTAAAAACACTTTTTAAAGAGTATAAATGGCAAACAATTGCATAAGATTATAATTATCAAATTTAGTATAAATGAACAGGACTTATGATTCAGAAATCGAAAGTCGCTATGCTACCTAAGTTTTCCGGTAAGAACCTCCATGTCTGAGCATGGCGATCTTCGTCCAAAATGTATCATTATCATCGAAAAATTAATATTCAAAAAAGATGTAATGAATGAATATCTTACCTGTATATATATTTAGTGAAAATAAATAAGACTTGGTCAACAATACCATCCAAAACTTTGCACACTGACCGACGCAATTGACAGACCGCGCTAGGTATGAGCAATAGATATCGAAATACCAAAATGTATAAACTTTTCTACAAAATATCGATATATATCGACGATATTTTAAATCGCGGTATATCGATATATAAATTTATTTTAGGTTCGTGTTTAATGTTATTAGATACTCCTTACATGTTCCTTGAAGAGTTTAAGATTGACAAAAATAAAATCGTAGCCATTACCACTGATGGGAGCGCTAATATAAAGGCAGCAGCGTGATTGTTTTTAGGAAATTATCGCAGAATTCCTTGCATGACACATTGCATAAATCTCAATGCCGATGAGGTATTGGGGGCAAATACCTCATTTTCAGATCGTTGCGATTAATTAAAAAGCATTGTGGTGTATTTGAAGCAGTCGGTCAATACTATAGATCAGTTATGATCTGAACAGGAGGCATCTAGAAAGACGAGTTGACATTAACCTAGCTGTTAGCACAACTCTCTGCGCTTGTAGCCAAAATTTTAGTTACCAAAAGTCTTGCGGACAGAAAAACAATTGACATGGTCACAACTTCCCAATTTAATATAATAAGAGACCTTGTTGCTATTTTAAGCCCATTCAAAGAAGCCACAGAAGAAACGAGTGGTACTAATTACAGGACTTCTAGCTTAGTCATTCCGGTTAAGAATTTGATTCGCAAGCGTGGAACGTATAAATCCGTCAACGAGTTTAGGGCTAACTATGAAAGATTCAAGAAAAACTAGATCCTTTACGAGAAAATAGCTATTTGGCCATGGCTGTTTCACATGCACTAACCAAATGATAAAATCTAAAATCTAAAGCAGAGGAGTGACTTACGTATCTGGAATACTTAGGATGTAGATAGGGAGTATGTTCACAACTTTATTATAACTTTGGTACTGAACTATTATTGAGTGCGACACGAAAAATTTTATTGAAAACACATTTGATATTATTTATTTTAACAAAACGTGACCGTGATTTTTTTAGTTTTTTGACGCAAGTAAGAAAAAAACAGAAGTAAAGTAAAGAAGTTTAAATGTTCAAAGAGTATATATTATTATCACACTATGTACAAAATTCTTTGATGAACCTCCAATACCAAAACCAGCAACGATATTCTGAGTGAACACCGACGTAGGGGTGGCTCAAGAAAACTCTGTGACTTCTTCAATTAGGTCTTGGCAGGAAAAGATATTATCACAGTCGTCGACAACTGTGCCTGTGAGGTTTCGAGCTCTATCTCTGAGGCCCAATGAGCTAAAACAATATCTCAATCTGCTGGCCTATTAAAATTTTAGATAAATTGTCAGCATTTCACGTCAGTTCTTTCAGAAGTCGCCTTTAAATACCTAATCCACCAGGCTTCTTCGTTGTCTTCCGAAAAGGTTTTCCTTCAGTCGTAAATTTGACAGTACCCGATAATAGAAGCAGTTTGACAGGCGAGCACACCAAACAGAAGCTGCTCCTAATGTACATCCATGGAGAGATATGAGAGATATATTGGGAGATCGTTTTTTGTTTTTGCGAAAGACGAAGACTTGAAGACTCGAAGACTTAGAATTGAAGACTTTTAATACTTGACATTGGCAGAAATAGCTGATCCGGCTGGTTGCCATATATAAAGAAAAAAATGTACATCCTACTAATATTATAAATATGAAAGTTTGTGAGGATGTTAATCTTACGTAAAAATTGCTGAATGAATTTGCATGAAACTTTACAGTAATATACCTTATACATTAGAATAACAAATAGAATACTATTTGCTGCGATAACCGATACGGACGGATGGACACAGAACATGCGAAAACTGACAGAATATCGATATTTTTCACTCGATGGATATCGATTCTATAAAAAATTTCGATATATTTTTTTACTTGCCCATATCTAGACCGCGGTTTTCGCTGGTTTGGTTTCTGATACGCCAATTGTCAATTAGTCATTATCAAAGTATAGCAGAACAGCTCACAAGCCTTAAATTTTTATCTATCGCATAATATCTGTCACATATACCGAGGTAGAGTATCTCGGTATGTGTGACATATAAAAATTCCTTCCACCACTTTTGGGGGAAGCGAGCAGGCAACCGCTCAGGACCTCATACATGTCACTTAGTCTCGCATTTAGCAACGCCACTCCCGGTCTCTGGCATGGCATACGTGGAAGTTATCACAGTATTAAGATTTACGTTCAGGGACTTCCCGATTCCAGGTTTCATTTTGAAAATGTTGCCGTTTTCACTATGCTACATCTGAGCTTTTTTTTTCGAGCAGCAATATGTGTTGCGTAGCATTACTTGTTCAGGGTGTTGTGAATGATCTACTTGTTTGAAGCCTCTTGCGTGTTTAATTTTGTAAAACAGTATTGTTTTAATAGGGAATTTATAATTCGACTTCAAATTTTAACCAGTAAAGTTTGTAAAATAATACACTCTTAAATCTACCGTGAATAGAATACTTTATCTCTGTCTATAGCATTACACCTTGTTACCCAGTTGTAATTCAGGCAGAGTAACTGTTAACTTTAATTTTGTACAGGGAATAGTCAATAACTTTTATGGGTAACTAGCTGAGCGCCGCGGCACAAAGATATTGCGTGAATTGTATCTGTGTGGAAATGAATATCATATCCTCCAACACAAAGGGAGGATCCTCCGACCAGGCGAGGTTATCTTGTTGCGTTGTCTTATGTTTTTTTTTGCTGCTATATGTGGAAGTCGCCACATCACGTTCCTCCAAGACCGGAGGTCGATTGATGAGTCAGCTGTCTGTGCTCTGTTGCGGTGATTGACATTGCAGCTTGCCAAGTGCCAAAAGTGAGTAGTTCCAGTTAGTCAGAACTAAGTGCCGCAAGTTCCAGGAAGGAGCTGAATGCTGCCAATCCCAGTGAGTTAGGGCGATTTCAGTGTAGTGGCTGGCTGCTGCGTAGACGGGAGAGAGATGTTCTGCTTACATGGACCGTAGGTGCAGTGTGCTGTGCGAGGCCCAGGTTGCTGGCTGGTTGAGACTTGCTGTGGAAGTGAACGTGATGGTGGCGCGCTGACTGTTGATCTGCTCCTTCGAAGGCTGCTTCCAACCACGTCGGGGTCACCACTGTGGAGACACGGGTGTTAAATGTCCCTCCAACACAAAGGGAGGATCCTCCTAACAGGCGAGGTGATCATGCATGGCGGGCCACAGTCAACGATTGATGTTGGGAAGTAGAGTTGGCCAACTATCTATAGTTTCGCTATTGATAGTTGACCTCGAAAACTAGTTGTGAGTAGTGCTATCGATAGTATCGATACAATCAATTTTATCAATACCATCGATACCACAACTGGACTAATACAATTAATTGGCAGCAATAGTATCGGTAGGATCGGTACTATTATATAAAACCCTATTAATAGTATCGATAGTATTAATTTTTTAACTAATACTATCTATGCTATCGATACTATCGAATGTAGCGTAAAAATAAATCAAAAAACTATATATTATGCTATCGATAGTTTAATTACCAACGATAGTATCGTTTCCCAATTATAGCCCAAATCATAAATAGTGTTATATCATTCTCGCTCACTATGCTTTGATTGTATTCAGATACACTTTAGGATTAATATGTTACATATACTTAATATTTTTTGAGATATTTACTAGCTATGTAAATGATTATTGGAAGGCAATACTATCACAGTATATTAAACTACCAATATGTGAACTATCGATATTACCAATACTATCGATCGTATTACTCTTAAACATGTGCTGGTCAACAATAGTATCGATTCTGGCGATAGTATTAATACACTTTCGTAGCTAATAAATTCCATACTATTTTTGTACACCAATACTATTGGCCGGTATCGTACAGCGATAGTAACGATACTATCGAGAAAATCGATAGTATCAATTGCCTATTGATATTTTATTTGTATATATGGAAATCGGCGCAAGAACTTCTATTGCGCGATGTAGGATTGGTAGCTTCGCTACTTCGTACACTAAATTACTGCATAGTTCAGTGTATCTTCAGTAGATAGCGTTGACATATGTTTATTTATTGCAGCTGTAAGCTTTATAAATTGTAGGATATGTGTTATTATCAGAAGAACACATATGGTACAATTTATAAAGCTATATTATTATTATTATGAGCTATAATATTATAATATATTTATTATTATATTATTAGTATAAGCTATATTATTGTAAAGTCTCGTTCTGTCGGTGAAAGAGTAACAAACATCCATTCATACTTACAAACTTTCGCGTTTATAATATTAGTAGGATAATAATTATGACTATCATGACCCAATTGCACGCTACTAGCAAATAGCGATGTTCAACTAATTGTCCATGTAGTGAGTCGTGTCATTTTGACAGGCAGGTAGTCTATCGCATAACCTTAATTTCGTTGTTTATTTTCAACGAAATAATTGTTAGACATAAAATATTAAGAAAATAAATATTCCTAGTTGCAATATGTTACGCAATTGTCGCCGATTTATTTGTAAAAATAATGCGTTTCCAAGCATTATACTACGAAAAACTTTTTTAACTAACGAATACAAGTGCACGGAATCTTGGAATAATTTAAATTCTACAGCCATTATTAACAAAATAAACGTTCAGGATTTCTATAATGCCGTAGATCAAAACCATTCATCAAAAGGAGTTATAAGCGCTATAGATGTAGACATATTTGTCCATGCTATAAAAGATTCTAGTCACATAGAAGAACTTAAAGATCTCTTATATAAACTCCGGCTTTCAGCTGAGACAGGTAACACGTTAGAATCGACACATCACGCTACAATTCGAAAGTATCTGCAGTTTGGTGACATAAAGGAGCTAGTAGGAATCTTACGGGACCCTCTTAATTTCGGGGTATTCTTGGATGATTACACTGCTAACATATTATTAAATAAATTGATAACATCATCAGACTTTGATTTAGCAGCTAGAGTGGCATCTCTTGTAATGCTACAAGAAGAATATGGCAATGAGATAACATGCACGCTATGTCAATATGCTTGTTACAAATATATACTTAGTTATACACCAGAACCATCACCACCACCTCCTCCAGAGGAAAAGAATAAAAAGGTTGAAGAAATTAAGATAAGAGTTAAATATTTAAGAAACCCATATTTCGATGATCACTTTGACATTAATGATAATATTACACTATCAGGCAAGACTTTAGCTTGGATGTCTGAAAGAGCTTCAGATAATCTCAATAATAATTTACAAATAATTGGTTGGCTTATTTACAAGAAGTATGACAAATTGGTATCCCTCTGTGAGAGCCTGAGTAAGACAAAATCATTTAAAGTTTATAAAGAAGTTTTAGAACAATTACAAAAAGAAACTGCCAATGCAGATGTAGAGACAAAACCGGTATTAGAAAATTGTCACTCTGTATTGAGTAAAGTGGAGACACATAATGATAGCACATTAGAGGAATCTATGAAAATATCAATAGAAAATGCCATTAACAAGTCACAGAAGAATGATATAGAACAGCAAGAAAAGGTAAATAATTTTCTCTTATTATTTTCTATAGATTTTAAGCCCTACTGCAAAAACAGGGGTGTTATAGGTTTGATGTTGATGACTGCATGTGTATGTGTGTATCTGTCCGTGGCATTGTAGCTGTCAAAAGGATAGACAGATTTTGATGCGTTTTTTCTTGTTTGAAAGTCAGTTTTCTTGCAGTGGTACTTATTTATGTTTGGTTAATATTAGTCCAGCAGTGCAATTGTATCAGCTCTTTTCCAAAATGCTGTAAGGCATTTTTGCCTTACTCGATTATGTACTTGCATAGGGGGTTTTCTAAATTTTTAATTTTAGCTTGTAGCATTTATAAAGTGCAGAAGCAAAATTTTATTGTTTGGTTATATGTGAATCCAATTTATGAAACTTCTTCACGCATTGAGCATATAATACTTCATTTCTAATTAATATTTAAAAAAAAAATAATTTGTAATCCACTTACAACCCTATATGTTAATAGTTCCAGTAAATGAAATAGATCATCATCATGTAAAAGCCCTTGCACCTGCAGGTTGCTTTAGGATTTTGGTAACTGCTTTCTTTATTTACCCTAAATAAAAATAACCCTATTTCTCTCAAAGTTCTGGAGTTCTTAGCATTAATCTCATAAAAGTGCACTACTATTGATTTTATTTTTACAGTTGTTCAAATCATGGGCGCAAATAAGAGAAGAAAAACTCGAAGAACAAACTAAACGTTTGGATAGAGCTCGCCGCATACAGCTCATTGAAGAAAAACATAAAGAGATGCAAGAACAAGAACAGAAACTATGGTTCTTTGAAAATCAAGACCAAATTGAACTTCAGATAGCAGATAAACAGCAACTTGTTGAGAAAACTGTAAAAAAGAAAAACACCACCAAATCTGTAGATGAAAATTATATACCTCCTGAAATCCTCCCACAACGCAAGTAATTGTAATGACAACATAAGCAATAAAATTTTAATAAGACACTTGATAAATTCTTTCACTTGACAGTCGTGGCGTGCCATTGGAGAGGCAGCAGTGGACTGCGATAGGTTATGATGATGATGACGATGATGATGATGATGACGATGATGATGATAAAACAACCAGCAATTACCAAATACCAACAACTTGTAAAACTCACCGTGGGAGCGCTACGCTTCGGCATGAATGGGCAGGCTCGACGGGAGTGATACCGCGGTATCACAGAAAACCGGTGTGAAACAGTGCTTGCGCTGTGTTTCACCGAGTGAGTAAGGATACCGGAGACCCATACCCCTCTTCCCATCCCCAAAGGCGCGTTGCTGGCCTTGTGACTCCTTTGGTGTTACGGGCGTCCATGGGCGGCGGTAATCGCTTACCATCATACGTCGATACGTCTGCTCGTTTGCCCTTATATTATAAAAAACTAATAATAATAAATATTTTCGGACATTTTAACACACAACGTAATTAAATAAATAAATCTTCAGCAAAGCATTCTCAAATTTCATTGATAAATATTCCAACACTCACTAATTTCTTTTTCTATATTATGTATCCTTTATGTGTGTTGCTTCTGGCAAATCTGCGCTATACTACTACCAGACATGTACTACTAAATGTAGATGGGTTAAAAGGAAAATATCAGTAAAATCAATAAACATAGTTATTGTGCTTACACATTGTCTAAGACACGTCAATTTGCATTTATTTGTATAGATTCAAAAATATAAGAATAATTTTATAATAATTTAAAAAAAATGAACATTACGTATCCTTCTCTTACTTGGTTAAGAAAACAATCACAAACAATGATCTTTAAAAAATTCGTTTAGCATCGAATTTGTACATTTTAACTTATAACACAAACCAACCTCCCTCTCTCTAGGAGGCCTATGTCCAGCAGCGAACTATTAAAAAGCTGTTGATAATTGATGAATTGACTATACTAAATAACTTTCCTGTACTTTCAATCATTTTCAAGTAAATCATCAATAATCTTCTAATAGTATTTAAGCGATTACCTCGCTGCTTTATGCTATGCTGAGTGTTGTGTGGCTAATTCCTACGCGGATAATACTTTTTGTACAGTCACAGACACAGAATTTGTTCTCTAATGCGAAAATTAAAAAGAAATACAGGTAAACAAACATACCAAAAATAAATAATTATATCATTTATTTGCAATAAATAATGAAACATAGACATTTTTTATATATTTTATTGAGGTTTTTTTTTGTGAAGTTTTGCTTAAATAATATAAGTGCAAATTTAAGTTTGACTGTGTTTATCGTTCCTCCCGCAATTTTGCGAGATCCGTTTGTATTTTTGTTAATGTGTCTTCAGTTCTCTTAGCAGTTTCAGTCTTGATGTTTTCTTCTACATCAACAATGTCCCTTGCCAAAGTGCCGGTATCGTTTACAAGTGAAACAATTGTATTGCACTCTGAATGTAACAAAGCCAAAAGTTTGTACGCCTTCTTTGCCTGATCATCTTTCTTGGCATCCTTATAACAAAATTATTGGTAACTAAATACATCTTTTCCAAATAGTTCGTGGGTAAATATTGTAAAATGATTTAATACTTACCCTGAATAGAGTCTCATCCGCTATAGAGAAGCACCTATCCAGCTGTCCTTCCAAATTGTTGATATCTTTCTGTAGCTGTCTAGTATCATCTAAAATTTTCTTGATCTCCATGTTTTGTTTGTCAACATTGCTAATTATTTCCAAAATTCGTTTTGTGTATATTGACCTGAAAATATAATAATTTTTATCTATAAATGATTTTAAACTATGTACCTACATTAGCCAAAAAAGCTCATCTAGGCAATTTGTAAATGCTAAAATAGTCTGAATTCTGTGTCTGCACCAATCTCTCTCTCTCTCTGTTGCTATGCTGCAACCAGGACAAGTAGCGTACACTGTTCTCGGGATTACCGCCGGCAATTTCATTTAAACAATGGCACAATAACATTGCTTATTTCAATCACAACTATTACTAGCTATTTATTGTTATATTTGTAGTTGACTGTAAAACTTTACCATGTAAACTAACTTTACCGTGGGTGAGCCACGCTTCGGCATGCATGGGCCGGCTGGATCGGAGTGATACCACGGCCTTACAGAAAACAGGTACGAAACAGCGCCTGTGCTGTGTTTCATCGAGTGAGTGAGGATACCGCAGACCCATAATCCAACCCTTCCCCTCATCCCCCTCTCCATCCCCTTAAGGCCGGCAAAGCGCTAGTGACGCCTCTGGTGTTACGGGTATCCATGAGCGGCGGTAATCGCTTACCATCAGGCGATACGTGTGCTCGTTTGTCCCCTATTCCAAAACAAAAAAATTGTGGGCCGATTTTATATAGAGTTGATACTATTGTTACAAAACGTTAGGAAAATTGTAGACCTCGACATTAGGTTTGGTCGTACAAAGTCTAGAAAAGTCCCATAGATTGATTGCCTCATGTTTTGCTTGTTTACATTTCTCAAACGGTCATGTTTGAATATTCTGTGACAGTTGGAAGTTTCAAGAATTAACCAGTACTCGTGGCGTCTAATATAAAAAAGCACCTGGTTGACCTCGGTTCTTTTTAAGCTACAATGTGATAAAAAATATCAGAACCTTAACATGTGGCACTATTAACTACATACCACTTATATAGATATCCTTACCTCTTATTTCCACCTCTAAGCTTTTCATAGCTAGCTCTCAATTGATTCTTTAATATTTCCTTCTTTTCATATTCTTCTTTTAGTGCTTTAGCAGACTCCTTCAAGTTAGTTAGAATTTTTCTACACCGACTTCTCTCAGACTGAAAGTATTTTCATATTATTAGCATAATAAACGATAAATTTTATAGAAGTAGTTAATGGAAATAGCGCGACATACCTCAGATAAATCCATATTGCTTCTCAGTTTATCAATTTCAACTTTTACAGACAAATTTCTTGACGTAAGTTCTTCACTTTTTCTGTGGAGCATATTAATATTACTTTGAACTCTTTCTAATAAACCTTCTGTACCAGTTTCATCATCTATATCAGATATTCCAATACTGTGAAGAATATTTTGTACATTTTTCAAATCTGCTTCAGCCCTTTCATATGTTTTTTGAGTCTGTAAACACAATAAATACTTATGGAACATGTTTATTTTAGGTAAAAAATTAAGAAAATAAAATTAAAATCGGTACAGCTTGTACCTACTAGACTAGGGTACTAAACAACTGATATATAATAACCTTGGAAATTCAATTTCTAAACTATATGAATAAATAAAATTGGAGTGTCTGTTTGTAATATTGAAATAACCCGTTTTTACATACGTAGGTATGAAATATGCGGTACATATTTCAAGATTTTATTTACATATTGGTGCAGTAGAAAGCGCCTCTGCGACCGCTTACCAAACGTGCAGTCAAGAGTTCATCAGTATCCAGTAGTCTGTTTTCGATTAAAGTACTCCAATGCCTTGACAATAAATAACTGATCCTCATAAGACGACAAGGATGCCAGGGCGACAGATTCAATCAATATATCTATGTCATTAGAATAAACTAGGATTGCATTCATAGTTGTAAATTAACAACAAAATTAAATAAACTACCTGTGAGTATTCCACTTCCATAACATTCTTTTCACTCTCTAAAGTATCTAACTTTTGTCTTAAAACAATAGCAGTTTCTTTTAATTCCTTGAGACTGACACTTGAATCATGCATCATTTCTTGTTTCTTCTCTACAGATTCCTGTGCTTTAGCAAGTGCTTCTTTCTTATCTGTATGTGCCAAATCATTAGTTTTGTTTAGATTTTTCATTTTTACTAGCTTTTCTATCACTTCTGCGTCAGTTAGATGAGTTTGGCTGTAGGTTGCTTTCATATCTGAAATATTTTTATTAAAACATAAAACAAACTATACTTTTCAGCTCTTAATAATGAAAAATATTAATGTATGATGTGTGGATACATGAGCAATTTAGCTTACAATTCTTCATATTCACACCTACACACAATGCCTTTTTAGCTCGCTTGTGACTTTTGAGTTGTAAGTGTCTATGAGCAGTGGTAGTTGCTTACCATCACATGTCTTGTCGACCATAAAACCATACTTAGTTATCTTTTTCCAATACAAAACAGTATTTATTTTTTATTTTTAACTGTACTATATACAAAAACAATAGCCTGTTACTACATACACACAGCAATTAAAACAAACACACAGATGCACAGACGCACAGATGCACGCACGCACACATGCACATATGCACATTTGGGCTTATAATTTGATACAGGGGAACGCACATGATATGCCACTGTGTTGCTCAATGTTGGTTGTACATTTAATAAAAATGTTTTACCATATTGTTGTGACTTACCTTTTGTATAATACTCTCCAATTTTAACTAAACTGGTTTTACAACAGGGAGGTATCCACATAGATTGTAGTTCTTCACCTATCTTATTACTGATGTCTTGTAAAAACAATGCCTTTCGGTTGGCAGATGGCACGATACTAGTAACCTGTTTACCTTCATTTGGTAGTCTTTCTATTAAAAACATGAACACTTGTCTGAGTTCACTTTCATTATGATACAAGAATGTTTGATAACCAACATCATTTTTGTATCCTAAATCCTGAGGACACAAAAACTGAACTTTAAACACTTCTCACAGATTATCATCTTCCTATCCCTTTTAAATCTCAAGATTATTTAGAGTTGACTTCCAGTTCTACCAATTTGATGTAGTGAACAACAAATGTAATTTGTACTAAAACTAAAAAAAATTGTGGTTTTTTTCAGTACCATAATATAATAATGAACATGAATAAATAACAAATAGTTACTAATATTACCTTACATAAAGATGCTATTTGTGAAGCAACTTCGATTCTATGAGATATACCTGAAGGCAGCTTCCTTGATACTTTGACTGATGGGTTAATAGTGCTTAAGCATGTAGAAGCTGACTCAATGATTGTTTGGATGGGTAGTTCATTAATGTTTTTAATATCATCATCAATATTTCTGAAAAAATACACAATAAAATGAAAGCAAAAATCTACGATGTAACATTGTGGGACATTATTTTGCATTTGAGTTACTCTTACATATTCAGCTGACGCAGAAAATGGATAATGATGGAATCCACTTCCTCCATAATTTAAGTTTTGTTTTGATTTTAAAATGTCTTTATTTATGCTTTAAATTTCAATGTTGTCTTCAGGAACCTGCATTGATAAAGAGATAATAACGTTTGAATAATTTTAACCAGATGATACAAGGTAACACAGAAATGTGTATCTGAAATGTTAAAGAAAAAACAGACCTATAAAATATAAGATACTACTCCGATGCATCCGAACAATTTTAGATGATTTTACTTATTTAGTAGGTATCTCCTAAAATTGGAGTAAAAACAGAAAATATTTGACAAAATATTATTAAAACAGAAACGATAAGAATAATGACAGCTGACGTAAACAACTGACTGGGTCAGACAGATTGACTGAACCTTGACTGAACTAATAGGTACCCCAAAACTGACAGTTTATTTACATGGTAAACATGTCCAATAAAAAAAATTAAAGTTACTAAACTCATTCAGAACTAACAACATATCTTCTGTTTTGAAATAACCAGGAGTTATTAGTCATTTCGAGGAGTTCTAAGATATGCAGAGGAGGTCTAAGGCATGACAAGCAGTTCTAAGGCAAGCCAAAGAATTAAATGATTATAAAGATATATGATAAAGTGATTGCGGGCGTGGCGGCGGGTAGTTCTCAGTTTTGAATCCGTGTCCTAAAAACTTCGGAAACTATTCGAGGGTTACTTTGGGGTATTTAAGTTTACTTTAGTTTTCCAGTTACCTGAACAGTCTTGACCGGCTAAGCTGCGCCAATTAACACTAACACTAGGTTAAGTCATTCTGTAACTAACAAAATGTGGATATAAAAGAAGTCCAAATAATTATTACATATAATAAATAATTTGAATTGAATTGAATAGTGGATACCCTTTAACGATAGCTTTAGGATTAGCCTTTAACGATAAATTTAAATTACCAAGTAGATGGGAGTTAATTCGATTTTGTATTTAGCCTCTTTTTTTAGCTAGCAGCACTTAACGTTTCTAATGTCAAATAAAAATCAACCTTCAAATTGACTTTTCTGCATATTAGTGCACTGGTATTATATAATTTAACTATTCACTGTTAAATTAATAATAAACGAAAATGGGAAAGCATTTTGGAGAGCTTGCTAAGATCAGAGGGCTGATTACTTACAAACTGTCACATCACGAACAGCGTGCTTTTGCTGGTGCCATTTCTCATGGTGTACCTAATACTTTCCGCAGATTCCGTGACGTCGTATTTAGAGTACTACCTCGTAAGTTTTATATGTAATATTAGATGTAATAATATGCCATTAATTCTGTCTACTCCACATCACTAACATATCCTTAAGATACCATTATTTTAAGTTTTTCGTCTTAAACACGAATCAGCAATACAGCAGAATGTTGGGTCCAAAGACTTACTGAGAAATCCATGCTTTTAAAATTTTTCATAATCATAGTATTGTAAACTTTTCATCATATAATCACATAATTCAATTATGTCAAAACTTGCAAAGGACTGTGAATTTTTCATGTGCCTTTTCTATATTATGAAAGACATTATTTCTTTTTCTGTCATATAAACTGAAATAAATTTTACACATATACCCCATCACTATATACATAGCAGTACATTTTAGCTAAGATTATGAAGAATATTATCTAGTAAGTTCTACTAATTTATGCTTTGTGTTATTAAATTAATCAATCAAATATTCCCTCTTTTTTTCATGTAGAATATAACTACGGTTAACATTTTCATAAACAACAAATAAAGTTTGTCTATTTCTTACTGTCAGTTATCTATTATTGTAAATATATAGACAACTAGTTTTACGCCAGTATCTTTGTAGTGGTTGTTGATATCCTATGCCCTTCCTCAAGAAATGAAAGTTGTCCATGCCAAATTTAATTGAAATCGGTGCAGCAATTTTGGCCGTGAAAGCAGAACAGACAAACAGAGTTAATTTTGCATTTATAATATAAGTATGAATTTCATTAATGTAAAACTTTATCTGTTTTAGCTTTTGTCATTGGATACCTAATCTATGAAGGAGTTGAACGGGAGCATCACCGTCTCTCACGTAAGAATCCTGCTGATTTTGAAAATGATCAATAAATAACTGTGTAAACAAATAGGTTATTTATGTTATTTATATTTTAAACTATGTGTAGAAAATTGAATAAAATGTTATGAAATTTAAAAAAATGTGTTTAAATTGAGCAGAAGGTTAAATCATTATAACATAGTGTATTACAGTTTTACAAAGACTACTAGCAGAATACAAATTCAACTTTCAGTCACATAATCACTATTTACAGTCAATGTTGGATGTTTAATACATAATGACAAGAATACTTGTTTTGTCATTCGTGATATTAATAGATTTTAAACAACTTTTTGCTATGAGAATTGACCTTCTGTTGCTTTTTTCTACAACATGATAGACTAATGATTTGCTCAGAAAGTTGAGAGCCAGAATAGATGGAAGTGAAATAGTGGCATTCCAGCTCTACTTGAAACAATTATACACAAAGGGAGAATCCTCCGACCAGGCGAGGTGATCATGCCTGCATCCCATGCCAGCCATGCATCAGGCCACTGTCCAACGGCTAATGTTACTCCGTAATTCAGTGTATCTTCGATAGATGGCGTTGTCATGTTTTTGTTGCCGTTGTATGTAGTAGGCGCCACATACCTATCAATATTTACAAAGTCTGTACCTGCTATTTATATAAATATTTAACTATAGGTAAGTAAGTATTATAATTTATTCACACATTCCTATTTCCTTTGTTCCAAATTCCGATAAATTGACAAGTCGCGATTTTAAGTATCCTTACCTATCACTCCTTGTATTTTGAATGCCAACCAAATAAAACTTAACGCTGGCAAATGCACAGAAGTGTCCTACTTAAATGGGAGAGAAAAAATCGGTTGAAGATCAGATCAGACGCTGACAACATTTGTAACACAGACTTCTACGGACAAACTTTGAATTTATCATTGTATGTCTGACCATAATAGACGGAAAGGTCTTAAATATAATTACTGATACAAACTCTCAGCCTTGTTGCCCTTTCTGCAAAGCAACATAAAGCCAATTTAACTATATAAACTTACTGTTTTCTAAAACGATAAATCTGTTTTAAAGTTTGGATTAAGTATTGGCCCGTATGCTTGGGGCCGTAGCGGCCCCAAGCATACGGGCCCAAGTCCGAGTGCCAGAATTTTATTGCACTTGGATACGCAAAGTGCCGATAAATAAAAGGAGGATTACACAATAATCTTAAGAAGCGAGCATAGTACAGGCAGGCTCATATACACAAAAACATCAAACATAACAAGGACTTTTAGCTGAATGCACATATCGTGCAAAGCCAAAAGAAAAAAAAAAGGATTTATAAACTGTCAGCTTACCCCAAAAAACTGACAACTGATTGACAAACTTTTATTCAAATTACGAAAAGATTCTTCAATTTTGATTATTTGTATAGGTTTAAACAGAAAATTAACGTTTGGAATTTTTGTTGGTTAATAATATATATAAGGGTATATTGATAGTTATGAGTGATATGATAGTTTTGCGATAGGCAGCTATCACATCATAGTTGTATTCATAAATTATATAAAATATTTTATCAAATATAATTTTATAAAATATTTTATCAGTGTATCAGATGGATGTAAGTCGATCTTCACCGGCTCTTGTACTGCTATTATTTATTTTGCGCATCACTAGTACTGGATGAAAATAGTTTTGGACCCAAATGTCACGTCATTGTCAAATGTCATATTGTCAATAGTTCGTTGACGTTTGATTGCATAGCGTTGGCTTTTGCCGACGTCAACAATTATTTTTACTATTTATTAACGTTTTGCATTAATACCTATTTAGTGACTAGAACTATATATTAAATAAGTACTAGCTCTGTAAGTGTTACCTCAGACATCGATTGTTTACCGCATAAAGAGGAATTACAGTGAAATTATACGAGTACATTAAATTATCCATGCTAAATTAACGGTTTAAAAGTGGATAGCAGTTAAGAAAATTATAAATAAAAGTATAAATCATTTTTGTTTCATGACATCTTAACAGTTGTAAGTACATTATTATTACACCACACGCGCTATTTATTTTGTCATATTAGAATCCTAATAAAAATTTGTATATTATATTCAGAGTTAATTGAAGAATAAGTAATAATAAAGCAAAATATATATATGATAATAATAAATATTTCGGACATCTAACACACAACGCCATCTAGTCCCAAGCTAAGTAGATCTTGTGTTATGGGTACTAGACAACTGATATACACACATATATACCTTTTTTTGTAACAACAAAGTGTAAAATGTACAAAATAATTATAAATAAAAGACAAGTAAAGACATTTTGGTCACTTAATGTTATGAACACAAGACTATATTTTTAAATTTTTCTTTAATTTCTTAATTTTGCTATTTATGCTTTTCTTTGTTCTTCTAGTGTAACTATACTGACAAGTCTTTACTTTAGAATCTGATTCCTACTAAAAGTTTAAAAATTAATATTTATTTTAGATTGTTAAGCTACTATTATCATATTTACAATTAAATTAATCAGTAAAAATTATCAGTTTATCATATCAAAAATCAAATCATTGTCAAAACCAGTACCTGCTTATCTTAAAAGTAAATGCTATATTGTGTTTTTGTTATCTTATAGGTTTCTATGAAGGAAAGTGATTTGGATTCTAATCCAGCGCAGAATTCTGATTCAATTGTCAGAGAGCAGTTGGAACCAGAGCCAGATCATACAGAAGCAGCAGTGCAATTAAATACAGAGGCAATGGATGAAGATACAAAAAAGTCACAAACATTTGCCCCAAATAGAAGATTCAACTATGGTATGGTATTGTGATAGTTTAAAATTTCAAAGTTTAAAATACAAATTTTCATTAATGTTTTTTAATTTGAATCAGACTCAATATGAATTTAAAAAATATATATGAATGGTAAATTATTCTTTAATTACTTTTCCAGGGTATATAAAATATGTTAGTTTGGTGGTCTTAACAGTACAAAATGCGGCACTTGGACTTAGTATGCGTTATGCTCGCACAAGAAAAGATGTGGAAATGTTCTCACCTGCGGCAGGTATTTATATATTAAAAAATTCAATGTCTTTTGTTTTTAAATGTCATACAATTTGTTCTTGCTATTTATTGCCATCTCATAATAATATATTCTTCCTACTTAATATTAAAAACGCGAAAGCTTGTAATAATGGATGTATAGATGTTTTTTACTCTTTCACACATAAACTGCTAAAAGGATCTGGATGAAAGTATAGTAAGGTGAATTATATTCTGGAATAGGACATAACCTTCTTTTATTCCTTTTTGAGTATCAGCAGTGTAATATGTCATACGAAAACTGTGAATTGTTGTTGTAAACTTATACTTGTGAACAATAAATACATTATTGTTATTATTATTATCCTGAAAATAGTAGTATTCCGAAAATATTAGGTACAGCAACAACCATGGTTAGTACCTTGGGTTGCAGCTAGTGTTAAATAAATTCGAGGGAAGCTGTGGGCCGGCAGCACTAGGATAACTCACATGCTAGGGGAAAAACACATGAGAGCATTGCTGGAAAATGTTTATATATACATAAAATATATGAATTTAACAAGATTTTGGTAATAATAAATATAGAAGGTACTACTATGAAGAGTTATATCATGAGATATTAAATTATTGACTGTTTCAGCTGTGTTAATGGCAGAAGTATTCAAATTAGTAATATGTGTGTGCCTTGTCATACAAGAATCTGGTGGTCTTAATCATGGAATAAAGTCCATGTATACTATAGTTATATTGAATATTCGGGACACATTACGAGTGGGTGTGCCATCGTTTTTGTACATTATACAAAACAATTTACTTTATGTATCAGCATCAAACTTGGATGCAGCTACTTATCAAGTAAGTAATAAACATTATTATCAATACATATAATAAAACCGTAAGTGGTTGTTGTCTTTGCATGGAAACATGCCTATAAGAAAAACTATTATATTGATGAATTACCGGCTTTAAGAACGCAATAGAACCGAAAACAGTGATTTTTAGAATTTTTTACTGTTTGTACGTTTGTGCACGCTAATCTCAGAAACGGCTTAACCGATTTAAATTCTGTTTTCAATAATTTGTTGCGGTTTGTTCTACTTAACATTTAGTGTTTGTTATATTTCAATCGGCTCATAAATAAAAAAGTTATATCAGTTTGAAGAATTGCCGAAGCGCGCGGACAAAGCCGCACACATAAGCTAGTTACAGCTAAAATTCGTTATAAAATAAATACTTAATTCATTTTTCTGTTCCAGGTGACATATCAATTAAAGTTATTGACTACCGCATTCTTTGCGGTGCTTGTATTAAAAAAGATACTTAAAAAGTGGCAGTGGTGTGCATTAGGATTGTTAGCAGCTGGAGTAGCACTGGTACAATTAGCTAATAGTACAGAAGCTTCAAATGCCTCACAAGCTGACCAGTCCAAATTATTGGGATTTAGTGCAGCTCTTGGCGCGTGCTTTATTTCTGGTTTTGCTGGAATCTATTTCGAAAAAGTTCTTAAGGAATCTGACATATCTGTAAGTTATCATTAAATATTAAACTAGTATAATCAGTGATTGGATTGGTTTTAACACATTAATCCTTCGTTTCACTTAATATAACTATCTGAATAAGTTGTTGTGAATAAGTATTCAAAATTTAATGAAATAAGTGCATTTTAAATTTGTTACAATTCATTTTAAACCTTTTTTTTCACGTAAAAAGAATGTTCCATTCTAAAGAAACAATTTTTCCAACAATACCATGTGCTGAAATAGTGCCGATATCTTCTGTAACTGCCAGGAAATGCTTATCACAGTGTTATTTAAACTTCCCGACATAAATTATTGAGGCCACATTATTTTTTTTAAGTTGCAGTGAAAATATTGCACACTAGTTTATGCCCGCGGCTCCGCCCGCGTATATATCGGTTATAGCGGCAAATAGTAGCCTATGTATTATTCTGATGTATAAGCTATATTACTGTAAAGTTTCATCCAAATCCGTTCAGTAATTTTTAGTTACAAACATCCTCGCAAACTTTCGCATTTATAATATTAGTATAGATTTTACTGTCGTACAAAATCACCACAATCTAAAAGAGTGACAGCGATAAAACATTATTTTCATTCGTTGTATAGGTATTTAGGTATACAGATTTTCTTCGATTACAAAAGAGAATATGTGTGCGAGCATTATCAGTCAAAGTAAATAAATAATAAGTACATAAGTAAATTTGTGGAGTGCGTAACAGATTGCATTAACTACCTCCAAGCGAAACTAAAATGCTAAATAATAAAGTAATAACTATCTAGCTCCCGGTATTAAGAACCCATAAAGCAACTTCACCCATTCGACTTCTCTATCTTTAACGAAACCCCCAACCTATTAATCACCTGCCCTTCGATAAGCTGTAATTACACACAAGACCTTTTCTCTTTTTCTGTTTTCTATTTTCCATTCTTCAACATGCTACATTCTTCAACAAAACGTCACTCGAGCTGGTGGTATCTTGTAGAATGTGTTACACGCTAGTCATGAGCATACATTTGTAACTTATCACCTTTTATGGCTCAAGTAATGAAAGAGTCTAAACAAGTAAACGGAGAGTGTTAAAGAAATTCTACAAATTTTTATGACGAAAATTATATTTCGTGTTTTTGTGTAGGTAATTAAAATTATTAATTGGACTGCCTCCCTAAAGATTATCCACAATACCCATCTTGTTCTGTCCATATCCAAAGGCGACATTCATTAGGCCGCCGGGCTACTTTCCGTCACATCGTCGTACATTACACAAATCTCATCGACCATAATTTCTGCACCCCGCCAAGTGCCACAGTGTCAGGGCAATTTTAGTGACCTTTTGTTTACGGATCTGTTTCATCATCTCATTACTGATTGTATCCAACAAAGAAACTTCGTGCTATTATGAGAGCTAAGCACAAACCTCATCAAAAGCACTTGCTTTGTTGCCCAAGTAAACAAGTGCTTTTTAGTAAATATATTTGTTTATCATTTTACAATTTCATCACCCTCCTGTTCACCTTTTTGCCTTAGCGATAGATAATCCCTAGTGTTTCAAAATAAAACCGTTATGCATTCATACCAATATTATAAATTTATACAAAAGTATTGTATATTAATTAGTATATAGTATAGGCTTCTACGGCGAAACAGGCCCCGATTACCTACAAATAAATTTGGCGTGGAGGTACTTTAATAGTATAAGTGTGCTATAGTTAATTTATATTATTATAACATAGTTAGAAGTTACATACTTCAGAAGTCTAGGTATTTATATAAAGGTTATTTGACGCTATATATATATATATATATTTGTATAAATTTATAATATTGGTATGAATGCATAACGGTTTTATTTTGAAACACTAGGGATTATCTATCGCTAAGGCATTATATATATATATATAGATTTCTCAAGTGTAGCAATAAAGTATTCTTATATTGAAGTAGAACCATAGTAATTTGTAGAGTAGATATTAATTTATCCGTTATAACTATTTGAAATTAGTTAATATGATCTATTTTCCTGTTTCAGGTTTGGATGAGAAATGTTCAACTAAGTTTACTTTCATTGCCATTTGGAGGTATCACATATCTTGTGAACGAAGGAGTTCACAGCAATTTGCTAAAAGGCTTTGATGGCTTTGTCTGGTATCTAGTTCTATTACAAGCTGGAGGTGGCCTTATCGTGGCTGTTGTTGTGAAGTACGCAGATAACATATTGAAGGGTTTCGCGACATCTGTTGCCATTGTAATATCCTGTATAGTGTCGATGTACCTATTTGATTTCAAACTGACTATTCAGTTTACTGTTGGCACAGCATTTGTGATTGGCTCAATATTTTTATATGGTTATGTGCCCAAGAAACCGGAAGCACGGAACTCACTAAATGTATGATCATTTTTATAACATAGCTTTAAGGGTTTTTAGTTTTCCTTCTTTTCTTACTGCCATAAGTATTTTGCTTGGCTAGCTAAAATTTTATTATTAACTTTACAACGAGTCAGTGGGCAGTAGGTAGCTTATTCGAAAGTATTATCAGGGTATTTATTTTTCGGCATTGGTAACAAAATCATGGAGTATCTCTTGATTTATGAGTAGAACTATAAATCTCTATATAAAGTATATTTTTTCAAATTAAATGCTAGATAGACAAGTAAGATCAAATCTTATGAATATATTAGGTATAATGAAATTTTAATGATTTAGTTATATTTTATAAAATTATTATTTATTTGTCACGGTCAGTAGTAATCCACTCGAAAAAATTAACTTCTTACGATATCCAAGCGTAGCGTTGTCAGTGTATATTTGCGAGTACTATATAATATTTCCTTGCAGCACGAGCAGCTTCGCCTGCCTCCTTAACAAAGAATTTTTTTTCATGGAAAATTTTTCATTGATGCATAACTCCTATTGGTCGCAGCGTGATCTTATGTAGCCTTTAAACAGCCTTTCTAAATAAAAATTAATACATATTCGAATCAATACTCTTCACACACAAACTCTTCAGCTTTAGATATAATACAACCATAGAATTAGCAAAAAATAATTAATTTCGAGGACTAACGGGAGCCTTCCTGGACTAGTTTATTGAATAATATATTTTAATCTTGCCATGTACTTAAATCTTAAAATCTTGATTCGGTGCTGGATAGCATTGCTAGCAGACAATAAATCAAATAACTTTATCTGGTCTCTTGACAATGAATCAGGACAAAGAATTTAATCTCCCTCAGTGTAGAATAACTAACTAACTCGTGTATTAATTAGATTTGCGTGTTTCTATGCACTTAAAGTATATTATTAGCACCAGGTTATTTTAGTGCTTATGGTGCAGGGGTGGTGAACGAGCATGCATTTTAACCGACTTCAAAAAAGGAGGAGTTTCTCAATGCGACAGTAGTTTTTTTATGTTTGTTACCTCAGAACTTTCGACTGGGTGAACCTTTATTTTTTTTTATTTGAAAGCTTGTGCTTACCGTGTAGTCCCGTTTCAATATGGTCCAGTTATTGAAGTCGGTTTTTTTTGGTAAAAATTTTGTTTAACAAATGTAAACCCTGAAGGTCTATTCTCGTAATCTTTCTGGTTTACTCTCGAATTCTAATTTGTCATAAAACGTATTATCGAAGTAAAGAATAACTAATCCTAGCAGTATATTGATCCAACTTTCGCTCATAACACCATATACCTATTCACATTATAGTTCACATTGAATACATAACTTTTCAGTCTTTTATGAAATTTATAGGATCGAAAGTAGATCGCAATTCTATTTGGAAGGAATTTGTACGATAATTGACCTCCTTTTAAGTACTTATATAATAAGGGTTTAGGGAATATCTGCCTGTATTTTACATTGCTGACCGTGTGTATACTATTTAAAACCTAGGTTCCATCTAATTATTAAATGTAAGACTGTATTTAAAAGTTGTTTGAAATTAAGACAAAAAATCTAATGGTTATGATTATGTATCTGGTCGAGAGAAGTAACAAATTTATTATAGAAAAATTACTATAATTGCTTTAATGACAATGTACATAGATGTAATGAAATAATAATGTGTTAATAAGCATAATGTCATAATTATTAAGGTAAGTAGGTCATATTAAAATGAAACAATAATCAAATCTATGCTATTTTATATTTTTAAACCAGTTATAATAAATGATATACAGATTAATAAGAATTTACAATCTTTCTCTTCCTCATTTGTTCCAGCCAATTTTGCAGTTGCTCTTGTGGTGTTAGTGGATTTCTTTTATAATAGTCTGTAGGTGGTTTCCCCTCCTCAAGCCTTACTAAGTAATGACAATATTGGTGTCTGACTTCACCCATTCTCCCTCTAGCATGTCTTCTGATGCCTTTTATCGTCATTCCTTTACCAGAAAATGATTCGGCTGAAATTGAAACAGTTATTATACAGAGTACAAAACATGTAAATAGGTGAATTGGTATAGATTCAATGAAACTTGAGCAATTACTTTCTATCACAGACAATGCAGTATTTTATTATTAGAATTATGAAATAATTAATGATGTATTATGCAGATGCAAATCAGTAGTCTAAGCAATACATAATCATAAAATGTTAATGTTAGTTCATAAATATTGAAATAAATTTTATTAAACATTCAAACATTGTATTCCTCTCTCGTTCATTACGTAATTATTATTAGTGTTGTCAATTTAAAAATTTCAATTATCAGGTTCTTTATAGGAATCTTTGGGATTAATTTTGACTACTAGTATGTTGTTATGCTCTGGCTAGAGATTCTATTGATTTATGCTATAGCAACATTTATCTATACTGTTTTTGGCTTCATAGAAGATATACATGCTAACTCAACTATATGGTGCTATAAAAATAATTGTAAATAACTCTTTAAATATATAAAATAATTGAGAACAAGTTGCAAAATCGGTAGTAAATTAGGCTTTGCCAATATTTTATATATTTAGGGATAAATAGAGCAAAAGATTTTTTAAATGTTTGAGTTTTTTAATATTTAATGTTTTTTAAGTACATTCAACATGTAAAATGTGAAGTTAGACATGGAAGATAGACATTCTAATATAGAAGTGAAAACAGCTATATTACAAAGCTTAATAAATATGTTAAAAATTCAATGTACGATGTAATTTGATGAGTTTGGTTTTGAAATCCTGGAAAGTTTCTGAAATACCTATTATTTAATCGGATTCACATCAAAAGCCTTTACCAAGCTAGACATAAGCCTCTTCTTAGAAAAGAGGTATTGGAAGACTAGAACCACACTGACCAGACTAGTTGGTCAGGGTTAGTTTCAAATTTTCCCTCTCTTTTCAGTGTTGTTCTGCACAATTTTGCTCCCTGTATTGCCTCTTATGACACCCATGGGTTGAAGACAATGGATTTAAAAATTAGTAATTTGTTCGCAAAGTTCAAATCAAATCAAATAACTCACTTAAATTATTATTGCTGGACTTCTTTTAGGAATCCCCATTATGTGGAATTTTTAATATATTGTACTTTCTGCGCTTATACATGCATGAATCCTATTTAACTATGATAAAACTAAAGTACATATAGTAAATCAATAATTTTTATTTTTCTGCAGATGTATATTTTAGATATTATTATAGTATGTTCCTGGCACACCTCTTAGCCTACGGTCAACATTCACCCATCACTAGCTAGCTGAATGACGAAAAATGGTGTCTGAACAGTAGCACATATACTTCACTTCAATTGCGGACATCTATTAGACATAGAAATCATAAAAACGAAAAAAAAAGAAGAGATAAAGATTCTTCATTACAATTTAAATGCATTTTACGTACAAATTTATTTATCAGGTTTATGGATTCAGGCACTTTCATCTCCCAACATAAGCACCTTGTGGGATGATACTACATTCCACTTGCCTCTGTTAAGAGAAGTGCCTTGTGTTTCTCAGCATTTTTATTACTATGGAGAAGTTGTAGACATTCTCGGACATTATGGATAATGTAGCAGAAGCGCTGGCCGTATATATCGACTTGCCATTATTAACGATATTATCCGTTGTACTCGCCGGCATTCCAGCTGTACATACATGAACCAAATGGTCTGGTACGAGAAGATAGCAAGAAGCCTGATGGTAGGTCATTACTGCCATGGAAGCCAGTCGACACCCTCGCGTCATCTCATTTTCCAAGTACAGCTAGTTATGCCGGCGCTGTTGCTGCTTCTGCAGAAAGCCTAAAAGCGGCGTAAATACCAAGATCTAATATAATTTTATTTTTGAACCGTTTGGAGTCGAGACGCTCGGTTCATGGACTCTGAGTGCTCGCGCTATGTTGAAACAACTAGCTAGCTAGCTCTCGTAACCAGAAGGCCGGCCTTTTTCTAGCACAGAGTATTAGCATTGCCATTCAGCGTGATAATGCTGCCAGCCTTTTGGAAACGCTACCAGTAGTAGATGATGCGGGAGATTTTTTGTCGCTTGTATGTTAATATTGTCGTTTCTTTTTTTATTATTTTCTAGTATTTTAATTTAATTTTAAAATAGTCCCAAATTATATTTATAGAAATAAAAATATTTATAACCCGATTGATGATGAATGAAACCAACAGTAAATGAAAAGTTTAAAAATAGAAAAAATCTCAGTTATTTCGGCCGCAATTTTTTTTTTAACATTTTTTTTTCTGAGGCATCTTGTGGCGGTCGCATTTTTTTAAAATGCTAAGTTAGAGTTACTATAACTACCACAAAAAAATATTATATGCTTAACAATCTCGTATTGGGTTGGTAGTCAAGTCAGTTTTTTTTTTCAGTGGCAGTCATTCTACTTTTTAAACTTTAATGTGTTAGTAATCCAAGGAAAAAATTATTACTTCTCCCAAAATAATATTTATTAGTACACAGTCAGAGAATTTTATAATTTTAAAAATCGAAAAATGCCCACAGAAACGTTAAAAGCACTTTATATCTATAAATAAGCATTATTTGAATTGGATGATTTTTTATTACAATGCAGATGTACTTTAGGTACAAATTTATTTAAAAAAGATTATTAACTTATCCTAAATATATAATATAAACTTAATCTATTTTGGGATGATTTTTTTCATTATTTTTAACCAGGTAGCCAGTCAACTTTGAAGAAATATGTCATAATATGACTTGTGTACATACTACTTTGTATGCTCAAATGCCTTCTAGCTTTTATTAGAACCTGACCTGCTTGGCTTAAACTAAATCAGCAATAGGGCTTTCTATTTGGTGAAGCAATTCACAAACAGTCAGACAGAAACATGATTCTATATGATATATATTCACTTTTTTCAGAATAGGAAGGTGCATGATTAGAGTATATTTTGTTGGTAAATGAAAATGTGACTGAGGATTCTTTTTTTTTATCTTCAATTATCTTTTTGTCAAAGTTCATTGAGCTCTCAATAAATATGTCATAGTTTCATAATTATTTTAAAATCGTCATCAATTTATTTAAAATCATGTTGAAAATAAGCTGTATTACAGTTATATCTATACTTTAGCAATAAAAAAAGGGTGTCCACAATTGAAGTGAAATAATATACTGTGTAGTAAGTAAAGAACAGTTATCTCTGTATACCCCTCTGGGCAATAGGCATGTTGTTGTGTATATATACTAATACTAGGCTACACATACATTTCAAAGCATTATTGCAGTTAAAATGAAAAGTTTTGGTTTTTAGGCAAATCTGGCAATAGAGGTTAAAGTCACATTTTATTGTGAATAAGTCCAGCTACTAAGCATAACAATAGAGTCGGCTTTGTATTTATAATTTTTAATAACTCTTTGTAATTAACTTACCAACCCATAAGTTGCTTTTGAACTCAACATTGTGCATTTTTACAGCAAGATCTTGTGCTTCAAGTATGGCCTCTTTAACGTATATAGCTCCTTTCTTATTAACGAAACTAAGTTGTTTGACTGCTTCGTCAACTGTCATTCCTCTAACAAAGCTAGCTATATACCACATCTTTTCAGGACTGTACTTTATGTTGCATTTCTGATGACATACAAACTGAAAATGATTTAATATATATGTATTACATTTAATGTGACAAATTATTTAATAAATTAAATATAAGTTTTGTTTAATTAAAAACAACATTAAAATATCTTACAAGCAACAATAGAAAGTATTTATTGACTATTATACAAGAAATATAATAGATTTGTTACTTAAATATGAATATTAATATATAACAAATTAAATTTCAGAGACAAGATAAACAAATTTGATGGATTGTTAACAATATCAAGCTACATATATAAACGAGTTGCATTAAAAATAAATTCCATATCCATTTGTATTTATTTTTTATTGTACACATTGAAAATACAAGTATGAAGCAAATACAATGAAGTGTCATGTACAAAAGACGTGCTTAACCCAACATTGAGTTTTCTGCCAGCAAGGCCATGTTATAATTATTTAAATAAAATGTTTTCTCGTCAGTGTCGTAATTTTTTTTTTTTTTAAGTGATAGTACATACTGGTTTGACACTGATTTTAATACTTACAGCAGGTCTAGGTGTTTCTTCTGCTGATTGAGGGGGATATATTACTTTATTGTATCTAAGAAATCTCTTCGGTGTATCTGATTTAGACCATGCTAAAGTAGAAGAGCTAGTGTGAATATTGTGTGATAGGTTAGATTTGAAACTAATAGCACAAAGGTTCTTAAATAATTGGTTCATAATGATTTGCGATAACACTTAAAAATGCAACGCGAATCCTGTTTTGTAGCCAAAGAAAAGATTAGCTCAAGACTAATATTTTACAAGATTACTAAGCTGTATTTAAAAGTCTAAGAGGAAACATTGCTGCTTGTCAAATTTATGATGTCAAATAGTCAAGTCAAGAATCAAGAACCCTTAAAATTTGTATTGGTTATGGTCGATTGAAATGCAACGTCTGTGGAGCCGAATGAGGGTTAATGTGCACGACTTATTGGTCTTCAGTTTTGAATAACATTATTACAACCCGTAGACAAATTTAGTACAACCCATAGACTAGGAGTGAGATACAACTCTATCTCTGTGTCAATTTTGACGTTGAAAACAATTTGTTCATTCGTCGCTTTCTATTGCCAGGTTTATGTTGTTGGCAAGCGCTGGCTAATGACCACGATTATTCGTAAATTATAAGATAAATGTTAAACTTCGCATCAGTAAGGTATATCCGGACTGCAAGGTTCATTAATTGTTTTAGTATTGTGATAAAATAATAGCATGACAGAAGGCATGGTAATATTTTCAATTCTATAGCCGAAAGCTCTAAATTTGACAATTTGTTTTGTGAATCAGTGAAAGTCATAACAATGTGTGATATATATATAGCTGTTGTGTGTTCTTCGAACATGAATCGAAGTATGGAAGCACATGCCTTTTTAGTAAAGAAAGGTTTTAAAGTGAAATCTTATGGAACAGGAGAGAAGGTTAAGTTACCAGGTGCTTCTGCAGATCGTCCTAACTGCTATGAATTTGGAGTTCCTTACGACGATATATACAACGACCTGTTAGAAAAGGACAAATCGTATTATACACAAAATGGCATTCTGCACATGTTAGACAGAAACAGGAGAATTAAGCTTTGTCCAGAGAAGTTTCAAATATCTGCTGAAAGATTTGATGTTATAATAACATGTGAAGAAAGAGTTTATGACCAAGTAATTGAATGGTTTGGCTCAAGGCGATCTGTTTACAACCAACCAGTGCATGTTATAAACATGGATATTCAAGATAATCATGAAGAGGCAACCATCGGTGCATTTCTGATTAGTGATATGGTTACCAAAATGGCTCAAAGTGATGATTTAGATAACGATATTGATGAACTCCTACATGAGTTTGAGGCCAAATGTCATCGGCCAATTTTAAATTGTATAATGTTTTATTAATATATTACAAATGAATGCTTCCAACAGTAAACATAATCTTGACATGTGACTTTATTTTTGATGTTTGTCCAATTTTCAACAAGATTTGAGCTTAATTATTGTGTTCTTTATTTTTGGGTTTAAATAACCTACTGTATATAACCATTAAAACTATAAGAGTAGGAACAGGTCACAGACAAATGTCTGTATACATTTCTGGTAGCTTATGAAAGTATGTATAGCTGTCCTTAAAATATAACTTGATCTCTGAAACAAATGGCTATAAAAACGAAAAAGTAATTTTGTACAAGCAATTTTATTTTGCATATCTTTATTATGTGCCAGTTTTATAAAAAAATATGAGCAATATATTATACCAACGAGATTAAACTGTATTATAAGGACAATAGGGTACATTATATATCTGTTCAGTTTGAAAGAAACTAAATAGACTACTTCAATCTTTGTCATAGAAAATTCAAAATTATAACTATACATATTATATATATGTAAAATGTATACTAAACGTAAATGTATTTCTTAACATATAACTCATACAACATTGACATTCTTACACTGTTAATTTGATACTTAGTTCTGATAATATATTATATAAATATTTCTGATATATCAATATCCATTGTGAAAACTATAGAATACTTTAGCTAAACAATATAATGTGCTGTTTATATCATTGATATTATTTTTTTGTGTACAGAAGATATCTTTTTTATTTCTACTATTCTATATATGCCATGCAAATACATTAAATTTTACATAACTTTAGCATGTAAAATCACCATTCATATTTTGGTAGAATGATCCGGAAAAACATTAAAACTAAATGTAGTAATAATATGAAATGTATGTGATGGTTGGTGTCTAAAGTTATTTTATTATTTCTTATTTATGATAATGATTCCAGCTGATGATATGGTGCTGGCTTAATCATTCGTATAAACGTGGGTCTGTAATGGATGGATAGATGGGGGTGGAATAAGTAATATGGTGTAACAAATTCTTTTGTTACTGTTACTTAGTTTTCTGAGTTATGTGCTAAGAATATTGTGCTCCAATCATGATTTGCCTTAGATAAATATCAACCGCTAAACTGTTTTCAAATGCAGGTCAAAACTGCCACACAAAGTAGTGTCGAAAAATATAGTCATGAGATTGTTTTAAATTTTTAAATAGATTCATAATAAAGGCTGGGCTGACAGGCTACATAAATTTATGTATATATATATATATATATATATATATATATAGGTTATAGGTTTAAATCTTTCTAGGTATGTACTTGTCCATCTATCCTTTTACTTTTATGATTACTTTCCACTTTGGTATGTAAAAAATTATAATACAGAAATTACCATTTTTATCTCAAGTGTATACTATATACAAATATGTGGAGAATGTGGTGAAGTGAAATGTGATGTAAAATATGTATGTGTATTTTGGGTCTAAGTGATGTTGTATATAGTTTATATAAGTTTTGTGACCTATTTTAATATTCATGACACATTATTTTCTTTCATGTTTACAGCTAACTACAAGTATGACGGATATCTGTTTTCCTTAAAACTAATGTAAATTTTTTTATTTACTTCTATCTACTCACCTCTATTATATAATTAAGCATAGTTATTTTTATAATGGCTGTCTTCTAATGCAGATTATTGTCGTTTTGAAATGAGCGTCATTAATTAATAAAAAGTATTAATAATTACTCATAATGACCTACTATCACCCGAATTGATTTTTCTTAATTAAGTACTTGAAAACCAGATCCTTGATAAATATATTTTTGTAAATACATGTAGGCTTTGATTTTGATAAAATGAAAAAGTATTTTTAATTATTTGTTTTATTTTATACCATTATTTCTCAGTAGTTATGCAATGTTTGTTGTTAAGACGTGGGCACTGATTGTAGTCATTGCTAGTCCATTAACCTAGTCTTTTAACGAGCTATAGAAAGACCTATGCTCTGAGTGTTTCTGAAGGACAAAATTAGGTATGAAGTGATCCGTCAGAGATCCAAAGTAACTAAAGGGTAAGAGGTTGCAGTGGCCATGGGCTGGTCATATTTGTCACAGAACCGATACTTGTTGGAATAAGCATGTTCTGGAGTGGAGACCGCGTCTTAGATAAATAGTGTGGGGCGCCATCTACTTAGATGGCGGGACCACTTGGGGAGGGCCGGCAATAACTGGACGTGAAAAGCAAAAGGCCGGACGCTTTAGTGTGCCTATGTAAGAGCCTTGCTACACCCGCGCTTCGGAATCAAGACGAGGCGAGGGAGGGGTGTCGCCGGAATGGCACCGCTCAGTTGTCTGTACGGCAGAGAAAACGTGTGTTAAACTGGTATCCTGATTATTATATTTTAAAAAAGTCTATTACCATTCCATATACAAGGACTGACCCAATATCATCGTCCTGTGTTTTAACGTCGTCGTCGTTTGCGTCGGTGGCGAAGTAATAACAGTAGTAGCACACGGCTTTCCCAAACCATTTTTTCGATGCCAATTCTTCTCCTCCGACTCCACTACGGCGCCGCAAAACGTTACAGCGCCACTTCCAACGTGTGGTCGCTAGTACGGCGTCATGACTTGCGGTGCGGCGCCAGATCGCGTCACGTGCCTTGGTACTAAAGCAGTTGCCTTTCGTTTTTTTTTACGTTTGGAAACCCCCTCGGGCCTTCACCCCACCCTTTCCCTCATCCCCCTTCCCATCCCCCAAGGCTGGCAACGCACTTGTGACGCCTCTGGTGTTACGGGTGTCCATGGGCGGCGGTAATCGCTTACCATCAGGCGATACGTCTGCTCGTTTGCCACCTATTCCATAAAAAATAAATTATAATAAGTAATAATAAAATATAATATATTATATTATATTTTTATTATTAATATAAAGTACCTATGCACTTAACACGATAGGGGTTACATAAGGAATAATCGAACATGGTTCGAAGGGATCATAGCACTATTGCCCAATCTTTACGATAGGTATGCATTTAAATAATAGGTTTGGAACCAAAGATTGTGCTATGTAGTTAAATTAAAGCTGATGCTGTAGGTTTAAATCACATTATCAAACGTAGGCTCTACAGATAATATTTAACATTGGGTATACTGTGTACCTATAGCAAGTATGTGCTGTAGAAACTTTTTCTGGAGAGATACGTCTATCTAAATAGTTTCTTTATATTTTCGCAATCATGGTTCAATAAATTTAGTAAATACTCATTGTTTGCAGGAAAGTTAGGTAATCTTAAAAATGAAATGCTCTTACGCACTAATGGACAACCGTAAGTGTTAGGCACTAGGCGCTTTTCGATTTTAATATGAATTTGCTTGTGGTTGCACACACACGTAAAATTGAGATTAAAATTGTCAGATCAGTCATCTCGCGTCATGGTTATCTGATAAAAGAATAGGTCCAATTTTACAATTCACAGTTCTTTGTTGTTATTTGGTGCTCTTTGTATTAAACTAGGCGCTTCAAGCAATTAACTTAAAACACGGCACGGTACAGAACTGCAGGGTATAGACCAATAGAGTTAATATATTTATTTGGTTTTATACTGTTCTGTTTATATTTACAAATAGTCTAAGAGCCGATAAAGAACGTCTTACACTATGATGAGACCCAAAAGTTTTATCTGGTTATGAAACGGTAATGAAAAAAAATAAGTTAAATAATATAACAATTTATATAGACAGAGGTGACCAATTTACTAATTACCTGTCTAAAATTAACCAACTAATTAACTAGTAATTAGTTTGTTAATCTTAGACAGGTACTTAGGTATAGCAGGTAAAAGTAAATAAGGGGTAATCAATTAATGAATGGAATCAATGTGGTTGTATTAATGACTTACTAACATTGGGTACCTACGTCTAGATATTGGTTCGGTGTTTGTATTCATTTTTATACATAAAAAGGTGACAGAAATTGACAATGTCTTTGCTGTTTCAATCACCCTAACATTGAAATGATTTTTGTTGCATATCTTTCCGTGTTCAAAACATAGTATATTTGTCTATATATACCTGCCAGACTGTCGCTACCAGCATTGATAATGGTATTCTTCTGTGAGAACGTTACGCTATAAGAGCGGACGGCAGAGTGAGATCGGGAAAAACTTATCCTGCTCAAAGGAGATGGTGAAGATGACGCGTTAAGTGACTTTCCACGCTACAAACGACCCGAGACATGAAAATCCAGTGCAGCCTGGTGGTTACTATGTAGTTCAGTGAGAAAAGCAGTGACAAATGTCTAAGGTCATCTGAAGATATCAGACTGGAGATGCCTCTGGATACTACAGAATTCTAGGACCAATCCTTTACGACTGAAGCTGTACGCTTGTGGACGCGTAACTGAGTCAGGCACGAATATGTATATAGGTATATATAATGTAATATTAGTATAATTGACAAATAGTAAAATATACATTCGTCATTTTCTGTACTCTCTTTTAAATCTGTAATACGGTGTACAAATAAAGAATGTTCTATCTATATACCTAAAAGTATTTCCCGTATAGAAAAAGGTCCGACTCTGGTTCAAAGATAAGACAATTGCGACACTTAGTCAGGTACACTTTAAAGGCTGTTGGTAAATATATTTTTTTCCGGCACGAACGCATAGGTTTGTGCTTTTGTATTAAAGCTTACCAAAATCACTTTACACTGACTTTACACTTTACTTTGAGAGATCGTTTTTTGTTTTTGCGAAAGACGGTCCCCATTTCATGTCATCCAATTTTTTTTATATTTTTTATCATTAATTCCATCACGACGAAGACTTGAAGACTCGAAGACTTAGAATTGAAGACTTAAAATACTTGACATTGGCAGAAATAGCTGATCCGGCTGATTGCCATATCATCAAAAGAAGAAGAAGACTTTACACTGACTTTACTAAAATAATAAAATACTAAAAATTATATAATATGTTTGCTATCATGCAATTAGCATATAAAAATAAGAGCAAAAGATCATCATAAAGTCAATTTGTTATATGTGTGTGTTTATTGACTACAGTAATATTGATGTTATCTCCGTTGACGCAATTGATGCATTTCGTAAGTTCGTACTTTATTGTATCTCAAAGCGTACAATGACCTTCGTTGCTGACCGCACATATCAATAGTGATAAGCGAGGAAATAAAATTAGTATGTATCGTTACGTAGTAAGAAAGCTTAGAGGCTTAAAATTGACTGTCAATACATTTACAACATAAAAGAGTGATAAGTAACATAGTATCTTATTTTGTTGCGAGCTAGGCTTTGACCTTGCAGCGAAGGTCCAAATACGCCTTGGGATTTCATTGTAGGTGAAATATATAAAACCATTCTTATCAAGATATGCAGAGTGATAACAAGGCTCACATTTTTGCATCTCATCTGTCTAGGTCAATGGAGGCCAAAGGAAATGGCCTCGAATTTATCCTTACAGATACATGTCTTCATAGAAGTTAGCAAAACAACTGTCGACTCCAAAAATAAGAAAAGCTACATAAGACACTGTTTGCATCTTAAGTCTGTAAAGCAACTGTATTATCAAGCAGACAATATTCGTTCACATAATAAAATTTATCTCGTCTCACAAATGTCACAAGTATTTTCGTAGTAAATTAATTTAACTTTATTATTTAACTAATAATTTATATAAAATTATTCAACATATTACTTTAAATGTAACGCGATTATTTCGTATTGAAAGATCAATCAATAATCTTCAAGTTTTAGTAATAGTTTACTGCAAAAATACCTTTCAGGACCCTTGTGTAACCTGCGATTGTAAAACTGAATTTTGAACGAACTTTTAGTACGACAATTGAATTGCCTCCCTTTTATCTGTTAACTGTCATTTTGACAAATCCAGATAATTTGTGGATCCCATGAGCGGCCTTTCAACAGATAAGGATTTGAGCACTAATTGGTGAAACCTATGTTTAGAAAAACCTGGATTTCTCTAAGTCTGATTTGAAATCTGTATAATTGCAATTAGTTTCAATAAAAGATGTTTCTTTATGCAATTTCTTACATTACATTTGAGGCATTTTGAGAGAAGAATAAATCTGTCGCAGCTCATCTCCGTAGAGAAACCAGAAGTACTGAAAATGTTATTAGACGAGTTCCAATACTCCTCTAATTTGCTTTTAATAACAACACCCATTGCTAAAACGATGGCAAGATATGATACGAATGTAGACGAACTACGTCTACATTCGTATCATGCCAACGAGTTATCCTACTGTTGGGACAGATTGTCCCATTCTGCAACATTGTTGTTGCCAGCTGTTGTGCATAAATGTTAGTTTCCCTAACAATCAGTTCCATTATGTCACGATCCCATATGGCGGTAAACGCTTCATATGGGCTCGCCTGGTTGTCCGGCTTCTAGTACCCGAGATGGTGTGAGGTTTTTAGTCGGTTCGAGTCCGACATAACCACCACTCGGTGGTATCCGAGGGGTTACCCGCACAAAAAAAGGGTAACTTATACATAAAACCCAAAAGGTAATAAAAAGTCAAGGTTTTAAATTCGGAATGTTTTTATTAATATATTTATCATTAAAACAACAGCTCTAAGCGATACTAGTTTTTTTGTCCACTGTGAGTCAATTGTACTGAATTGAAAATGATTTATCTTCACTACTTTTACATAAATGTTTATCTTACGTAGGTACACGATTATTTTAGGAATATTGTTAATCAACTAAGTTCATTGAAGATGGCGTCCCTGAACTCGAAATATTTATTTAATCTTATTTCTGCATACCTGGAATAAAATATAACTACACTATAAATTTTATTTATAACAAAATATACACCTGTACACATTAGGGGGACAGAGAAGCTAAAATTAAGGGCATTAGTGGCAACAGTAGAATTGTTTGTTTCGCTCTTAATGAATAATTGTGCCTTGAACCGCCTCTTGATCCAACCCACGCAAAAAAAAACTTTTAGATCTCCATGTCATGAATTCAAACAGATCCACTTAAATAATATTATAATTGATATCGACAGAGGTGACCAATTTACTTGTTAATTAGTGGGTTAATCTTAAACAGATACTTAGGTATAGAAAAAGGTGAATAATGGTTAATCAATTAATGAATAGAATTAATACGGCTTTATTAATGACTTAATAACATTGGGTACCTACGTCTAGATATTGATACTGTTTTTGTATTCAAAATACATAAAAAGGTGGCAGATATTGATCATGTCTTTGCTGTTTTAATCACCGTTACATTGAAATGATTTTTGTTACTTATCATCTGTGTTCAAAAGTTAGTATATATATATATATATATAGTCACTGCCAGCATTGATCACGGTTTTCTTCTGTAAGAACGTTACCCTATAAGAGCGGTCCGCAGAGCGAGATCGGGAAAGGCTAACCCCGCTCAAAGGAGGTGGTGAAGAGCACGCGGTAGGTTGCTTATTCCCCCCGGATGGCGTAAGAAAGCGGTTCCCGGATCCCTCCCGTCACAGGGGCGGAGTGGCACACCGTGTGGTTTTAGTCGGTTCGATTCCGACACACCGCCCCGCCCCTAACGCGGTGGGGTGAAGGCCCAAGGGGGTTTTCACAGGTACAAAAAACAAAAAAAAAGGTTGCTTACTCCCCAATCGGCGCCTAAGGATTGCTGCGGCCACATCCCGTGGCGATGTGACCACTACAAACGACCCGAGACATGACACTCCGGTGCAGCCCGGTGGTTCTATGTAGATCAGTGAGAAAAGCAGTGTCAAATGACTAAGGTCATCTGAAGATATGAGACGAGATGCCACTGCATTCTACAAAATTCTACTACCAATCCTTTACGGTTGAAGCTGTACGCTTTTGGAATGCATTACCGATAAAAATTACGCAAGCGCCTACAGTAAATAGTTTTAAGAAAATGGTTCAGGAATTTTATACGTCGTAACCGAGTCAGTCCCGAATATGTAGGTATATATAATATAATATTACTATAATTGAGTAAGTAGTTATAGTTAATAGTATGTATGTGTATGTATGATTTTTTGTATATGTATGCATATGTAAATGTATATATGTATGTGTGTGTGTATGAATGTAACACATGTGTGTCTAATTATATTCATTAGAGAACTATAATTATTCAAAACTCTTTGCACAGTCAACAACTGTCTCTCCGATACATTTTGATCCATCCTAAGGTTTCCTGGAAGAGATTTCGGCAATAAGGCCGCCTTTTGTAAATTATACATTCATCATTTTCTGTACTTTCTTTTAAATCTGTTATACGGTGTACAAATAAGGAGTTTTCTATCTATTGTTATAAGTAAAGATTCCAACCTCGTATAAAATATATTATAAACTTATAATTTAATAATCGAGTAAATAGTTGATTCATATTAAATAAAATTAATATCTTAGCGCTTTCCGCTTGTCAGCTTCCGGCCCTACTCAAAAATATTTTTAATGACGTCTGTAATCTTTTTATACAATGGCACTTCCGGCGTAAATCCTGTATTATCATATAATAATTGTATGTTGATCATCATTAGAATTGTTATAATATACAATGTTTTGTATTATCTGCTAAGTTTAGGAATTTAGTATTGAATTGGGTTCAGCCTGTCAGATGTTATAAAATGCCGCCGGTTGGAGTAATGCGGGGACGTTCATATTCTAGCCGTTCTACTTGATGTGCATTAGAGAATATTATAAGTTTGTGCTAATATAATGTGTTGCTGTGTAGTCATCTTGACTACGCGCGTTATACTAATACCTAAAAGCATTCCCCGTATAGAACAAGGTCCAACTATATCTCTGGTTCAAAGATATGAAAATTGCGACACATAGTCCGGTACACTTTAAAGGCTGTTGGTTAATATGAATTTTGCCGGCACGAACGCATAGTTTTGTCCTTTTGTTTTAAAGCCTGCCAAAATGACTCTACCTTGACCTTACTAAAATAAAAAATACTAAAATGTAATAATATGTTTGCCATCATGCAATTAGCATACAAAAACGAGTACAAAAGCTAGTTGATCATCAAAAAGTCAATTTCTTATATGAGTGTGTTTATTGACTACATAGTTATACTGATGTTATCTCCGTTGACGCAATTCATTCATTTCGTAAGTTGGTACTTTATTGTATCTCGAAAGCGTCCAATGACCTTCGTTGCTGACCGCACATATCAATAGCGATAAGCAAGAAAATAAAATTGGTATTTATCGTTACGTGGTAAGATCTAGTGGCCTACGATCGACTGTCAATACATTTACAACATAAAAGAGTGATAAGTAACATAGTATCTTATTTTGTTGCGAGCGAGGCTTTGGCCTTGCAGCGAAGGTCCAAATACGCCTTGGGACTTCATTGTAGGTGAAATATATAAAACCATTCTTATCAAGATATGCACTTCGATAACAAGGCTCGCGTTTTTGCATCTCATCTGTCTTAGTCAAATATTTCTTCAGGATACATATCTTCGTAGAACTTAGCAAAACAACTATCGTCTCCAAATATAAGAAAATTTTTCTATTTGTGTCTTAAGTCTGCAAAGCAACTGCATTATCGTTCATCATCAATTTCGTTCACGTAATAAAATTTCTCTCGTCTCACAAATGTCATATATAAATTATTCAATATCTTCGTTAAATGTAATGTGATTATATGGTATTGATATTTGAATCAGTAATCTTCATGTTTTAGTAATACTTTACTATTGAATTTTGAAAGAACTTTTATTACGAATTGAACTCTCTCATATAGTGTTGGCTACTTTGTTACGTATTGTTTTTCTGAAATCGTTTGTGTATGTAAACAAACACTTTTACGTAAACATGTAGCATTTCATGTGTACTTGTGCAGATCGCATTGGCTCTTAGCTCTTATTCGCAATAGGTACGGTATTTATGCACGTGGTTATATCTTATCTTATCC
Organism: Hyphantria cunea; assembly: GCA_003709505.1. Lineage (NCBI taxonomy): Eukaryota > Metazoa > Arthropoda > Insecta > Lepidoptera > Erebidae > Hyphantria > Hyphantria cunea. The sequence continues at coordinate 419,732 of PKRV01000151.1, forward strand.
AAGTGGAATATTGTTTTTCTGTAGGCATTTAAGAAGATACTCAACCCTTGAAGATAAGTAATATACATTAAAGTATGTAGTATTAATTACTTATGACAGAACATAATTTACGCAACTCTTGTAAAAGTAGGTATCTTTATCTCACATAACGCGTTTCTTTGGTTTAATTAAGCGAAGTTACTCTATACTCAGTTAATATATATAATATATGTAAAACTAAATATTTTTATCAATAAAAGCGTAGTATATTATATCATACCTACTGTACATATTTACCCATGTTTTAAAATTTGTAACTATGCATTCTGAAATATGACTGAACAGATTATTGCAAAAAGGCGGTATGAATACATTTTACTATTGACTCTCTCTTAGGTCTCATATGCCAGCGGCATGGTGTGCAGTGGTCTTTCAAGGGGAAATATCGACTTAGGACGGATTTGCCGACGCAAAAACTATTTCATAAATCGGTCTGGATTTAGAAAAATGTTTTGTGGTAATTTAATAAACTTTACTCTTTTTTCAACAAGCTTCCGGATTTCAATTTTGTGAAAGAACTTTAGAAATAGAAATCTTCGTTTCTCTTTGATAGAGCTTCATCAGGTAAGTGTTGTCTAAGTTCGCGAGGATTTGTCTAACAAACAGTCACCTCGAAGCTCATCACGTAATATGTTATGGTAGCCAACTAGTTTTAGATTTGCAAAGGTTAGATTCAAGGTTCACTTGCTGCTAAGTAAAATCCTCCTTTTATAGAAGATTACTTTTAATTAATGATAAAGTACTAAAGATTTTAAATACTTTTCATTCTTTTTTGTGGACTTCAAAATGCGAGTTATATGAATGAATGTAGTGTTATATGATGATTGGTAGTAGACGTGGACAACTGAGGCAGTTAGGTATATGGATCATCCTGGCTTTTGAGTATTGCCAAGACTACCTGCCAAGTAAGTCTGCCTAAGACTTCAGAAAAAAATGACAGAATATAGGTACGTAATATGACCGAGACCTACGTACATATTATCTCTTTAGCCATTTCGATATAAATAATCCTTCCGCTTTTTGTATTTACTTAAAATATAACACTTCAACATAATTAAACATTTTATCTAGATATTGGCATTGATAATCGTCGCTTAAAAATTAAAACAGAATTTCACTAAAAAGTAAGATTTCATTACCTACTGCTTATATAAAAGATTTTCCAATCTGATTAAACAAAGATGGATATTGTTTTTAATGTTAGCACTGGTGTGTGACGTACTAGTTAGTGGTAAATAATTTGGTTACCGTAAAAAAGTTATAGTGAGTCAACCTCAAAAGATACATATGCTGTCTATGCTGACGTGAACATTTAAAGGGGAACAATTAAATTGAATACATTGTTTTTGAGAAAATTTAACTGTTTACGCAGCGCTAGCTATGGAAACTCGCAAATAGCCCATAGACAACTGAACTATCTAACAGTGAAATAGTTTTTCATATCGGACCAGTACTGCCTAAGATTAGCGCGTTCGACCAAAGAAACAAACAAACTCTTCTTAAATAATGAGAGAGAAAACTTATCTACCAGTTTTAAAAGAACAACTAAAGCTGCATGTGTTAGATTATGCGGTGTGTTTCATGAGATTGATAGAGACTTCGAAAGAATAAATCTTTGCCACAGTCGTGTTTATTACTCACCTGACTTATCGACTTTATATACGAGTTGTTGACGGTTTGTTTCTTGAAAGAGATATGTACGTGGGTAACACAATATGTTTCAGATATTTCCATAATTATATTATAAATGCGAAAGTACCTCTGTATGTCTGTCTGTCTGTTACGCTTTTACAGGCAAACCGCTACACCTATTTCAATAAAATTTGGCATGGCATGATACTTTGATTCCTGAGGAAGGACATAGGATACTCATCATCGTCAACAACCCATAATGTCCTAATGCTGGGGCTCGGGTCTCCTCTCAGGAGAGGATTAAAGCCATACGTCCCCATGCTGGCCAAGTGCGGCTTGGGACTGGCAAGAAAACGTTGTGGCTACGTATCTTGCCGTTGGATGTTTTATGCCGCCCGAAGGCCTCCAACGAAGCTTCACGACTGTTATCGTATGATAACAACCGGAACCGACTGCTTACCGACTTACTTACTCACGGAGACGCTCATAGTAACATGCCACCAGCTGTCACCCATCCAGGTACTGACCACGCCGTTGTTGCTTGCCCTCGGTGATTGTTTCTAATCACTACTCTTTAATGCGATATCAGACAAAAACGCGGGTGACGCCGCGGGGAGAAGCTAGCGTTCATTTAAATTTATTTTGTGTTAAGTTATTAATAAAAACTGTATGTTTCGAACCCTAAAAAAGTGATATTTAAATTTTGCATTCTTAATTATTGACCTTAAGATCAATGTCAACTTACTTAGAAATTAGTTATTCTGTCATTTCCTTTACTTTATTTCAGAGAGTTGTTTATAAACATAGCTAGACTTGTGATGTTAAATAAAAATATTATTTACTTATATTTGATTGTGTTATTTCATAAAAGTTTTTAGACATTTAATATTTCTCTTTAATTGGTTGGTTATGATTTTATGAATCTTCAATTATAAAAATATGTTCTAAAATGATTAGTAGAAATGTTAATGAGCAAAACACGCACAGATTTTTAAATATTATTAAATTATTTATTCTTAGTAGCTTTTATTAAACAAAGCCAGATTTTGAACTACAATCTTTCAAATCGAATAAAACTTACGTTTAATAAAATCGATTCATTCTTAAACTCGAACTGTCAACATTTGTAGCCATCACTACAATTGACTACATAAGGAACTGCCAAAGAGAAAATTTGGGTGTGTACAGGGTATAATGATATAAGTAAATATATCAATGCCTTTGATATTATATCTTAACTTTAAGAGTATGTATGGTCAGTTATGATATACATCACAAAATAAAACAATGAAGTAGGTACTTAACTAATGGATTCTTATCTCTGAGTTTAGAAAAAGGCTAAACTTAAAACACGATATGTTTATTTAGCACGGCCTCTTTATTGCTAAGAGAAGGCCCTGAGGCGATAAGAGTAGTTTATCAACCGATTATGACCGTAACAGCGGGGCGGTTGTCTTTGAATCGTGCTTATCGAATTGGTCACCTCTAACCGGCAACTAGAGCCTAGAACTGTTGATCAAAGAGTCGGGTGATCTCACCAATGTCAGAGAAGCAGGTAAACAGTCTCGTCTGACAATCATAGTGTCAGAGAGAGCTTTGATTTTCTGTAAATTCGATTGTTTAAAAACATTTTAATTTTATTTCAAACCAGTACGATAAACACAGATTTGATTTTGATTTTGATTTGAACATTTGGCGATTGACTTTTTTCAGAAAGTCGTTACTACTAAAGCTTTGACTAGGATAATCTTTCTAGTTAATTACACAAGTTTTAAAAACACCCAACCTTACCTTGCAAAGTCAAAATCTATACTGGAATGCTCGTATTGTACAAGAGACCATATACCCCAAAGGAAATGGGACAGTAATGACAGTCGTTGAACATCAAGATACACCGCAGACACTTCCTTGTCAGTAGCTTTGTTATTGTCTAAATATTCATTCAAGTACACTTTCAACCACCTCAGTTGAAACTCTTTGTTAGGATACCTGTTATAATCAATGTCTTCTATCGTTATACCTGCAAATGTACATTATAACATTTATTTTATTTAATATAATAAAATTACGAAATGACAAGAGCATAGAACTTGCAATAAAATGGGAGTTCGAACCCCATCCAGTGCCGACTGGGCCGACGTTAACCCACTCCTTTTTCAAGCATTTGAGTGGAGTTATTATTATTAGTACATAAGTTCCTTTTATGTAAAAGTTGTACATTATATGAATTCTACAAACGTCAGTAGTTATGAGATTTAGACTTTAAAAGATTTAACAAAAGTATTCATTTACTTTTCGTGCACAACAAACATGGTAACAATCCGATTAAAAAGAGAAGAATGTAGGTTAATTTGACAAGTCTTGACATGGCATTAATTTATTGATAGTTAATATAATAAATACCTACTACTATTCTAACACAGCATAATTTTTATTACTTTTTGCTTTTATGTTTAAAAGTACATGGACTAGATAAATAAAAAAAAATTTATTTGTACACCGTATTATAGATTTACTAGAGATTAGACTTTTGTCTAATAGGATAATAAAAGGACAAATACATTATATAGAAAGGGCGGCCTTATTGCCAAATGCTACCTATCTCTTCCAAGCAACCTGATCAATCAAAATCAAAATTATCTATTTTGGCCCAAATCATAAGATTTAAGTAGTACTTACCAACAAATTCGTTAAAGTGATTGGCTATGTCATACGCTTGGTAGCTATACGAAGCATACTCGTAATCAATAAAATGTATTTTATCTTCATCTTTGTCGTAGATTATGTTTCCTAGAAGCAAATCATTGTGAGCAAACACCAAGGGACTGTTTGTTTTCGAGAGATATGATTTAAGTCGTTCATACTCTAGTCTGAGTTTTGTTACGGACTTGAAACTATTTGCGAATCTATAAAAAAAGAAGAGAAAAATCTTATTACTTTTTGTAACACGTCTATAACGACTTATTGCTTTATCTACATTTATACGGTTAAACTCTGAATGTACTGAACCGATACTGAAAACTCTTTTAGATACTAAAAGAAATCCAGATTATGTGTGTCATAGGCTATAATATATTACCCCGAAAAATGATAACCGCGATATCCGACACACAAGTGGGTGGGGCCGTAGGCAAAAGTCAAATTAATAATTAAATGAGCTATATGTAAACTTCACATAATTGTTGCTAGATTTTACAATAAAAATGAACTTAACATAGGTAAAAATCCAAAAGGTACTTATCATCGGTCAAATTAAACATTTTTATTCGTACTGAAACTAATCTTTTGTAATATCAAAAGTAAAGTATAGCTACGTAAAAGCCACTAATATGGACCTTGAATTAAAACTTTAAAAGCTGGTGGTTTATCACTGGCCCCTCGCTCGTAATAAACCACCGTCATGATAAACTTAAACACATTTTTTAACTAACCTGTTTTGTTTGGTTTCTGTTGAAAATGGTTCAGGCAATAAAGTCAGAAACTGTTCTATTTTATCCCAGACGAATGGTTCTTTTGGGATCTGAAAATATATGGATTTTTAGTTGTATATTAACCGATAATCACACGCATACATATTCTACGTACCAATTGAAGTTTTAAAGATCATCAATCATTTTTCTAAGTTGGTTTATTTCTCACAAACTACTTTTTTGGAGTATCTGAAGATAAATACTAAAATAATATTATAAATTCAAACGTAGCTCTGTCTGTCACTGTTATGTTACGCTTTCGGGGCTAAATCTGTTCACCGATTTCAATGAAATGAAACTTTAATGCGAAGCAAGGACAGCACAGGCTATTCTTTACCATAATAACCGACGCGAGCGTCACAACAAGCTAAACCTCATTTCTATCATAAACATCGGTCACGTAGGTTACTAAACCGATAAAGACGTAAACGCAAACGCAAGAATCTCGCAAGACATGAACATAAAATACTAGATTCGTTTATCTTGCCTTGCAAATTATTTTAATTATCTAAACAAGATTCGACCACATGAAAACTAATAACCTACTTTTATACTACGGTAACGCAAGTAATCATTTAGTAGGTATTCATAATTTCAAGGACGTCGACTCTTTAATTTACTATTGTTATCTCGTACGCTTATTTGCTCGCAATAAGTTAACGAAAGGGTCATTTATATATGTATTTAAATTTGCCATGATATATTTGACATTGCGATGACCGTGCCTATTGTACTAATAGTGTGTTAAGTAGACATCGCCTAATATTGTTTTATGACGAGAAGTTAAATAGAATAGTTCTATCTTCTCGCTGGTATATTTCCGTTTGCTTTCATGCAATCTTTTAAAATTATTTAAATTAGTGGGGAGCTCTATGGAGCCAGTATATACTTATTACAGAAGGAAAACAGGCTCTACAATGGATTTGAAAAATGAGCACGCGCAGTACTGAGTACTGAGTTCAGTGTCAGATAATAGAAGAAATATCAATTGTTACACATCTCATATCAATCTACTGCTAAGTTAGTTCGTTTTTCTTTGCTTTCGACTAATAATAACTGACAATTAACTTACACTGACTTAACTAGGTACTTTACTTTGCGTTTTTTAACCAACGTAAAAGTTTTTTACCAGGATTGTAAGTTTTAGATATACCTACGGCACTTTCCCTTTTTATTATCAACTCCTTGAAATAATTTACACATTAAAGTGTGTCATTATCAATCAAATCCTGACCTGGGAAAAATATTTATATTGCAGTATTAAAATGTTTTATATCTTAATAATTACATAATAAATAATGATTATGAATACATTAATTGTTGATTCGATAATTTTACTACATAATGATACAGGATGGTTTTGATTGATAGGTAAAAAAAAGTATTTGATTATAAGATACTAGTTTTATTCCAAAGACAAATTTTTATTATCAATCATCATCAACATCATCAACAACCCATAGTGTCCCACTGCTGGGCTCGGGTCTCCTCTCAGGAGAGGGTTAAAGCCATACGTCCCCACGCTGACAAGTGCGGGTTGGGGACTGGCAAGAATACGTTGTGGCTACGTATCTTGCCGTTGAATGTTTTTAAGCCGCCCGAAGGCCCCCAACTAAGCTTCACGACTGTTATCGTATGAAAATAAATATTTATAAATATTTATCAAATGCTATTAATAAAACCTAGCACGCGTCAAACTGACATGACAGTCTAAGTCTTTTTGATAAGATAATAAGATTTAACAAGTTAAACTGATAAATCCGGAGGGTAGAACAGAACAAACAATAAAACAATCAATGTTGCTGTTGTCTTCAAAGTTTAAATCTTATAAACTATGATACACGTTGTATGTACCTACTTTGTTGTGTACCTACGTTGTTGTACAAAATTAAAATATCATCTATACAAATAAATAAAATTGGAGTGTCTGTTTGTAATTTCAAACTAACACTTTTTCATGCATACGAAACTACGAGTATATACTGCAATTTAATTAAGTATGTAGTTGGAGTTTCTTGCCGGTTTTTCAGCATAAAATTAACGTTTTAGAACCGCGCAACTAGAGTCAGTAATGTAGCGTTTTGTAAGCACCTTATAGGTTTACGTAAAACTATTTAATTTTGACTGAAAACATAAAAAAAAGTAACATCTTATCTGCAATTTTACCCAAGTACTATAAATTTGTATATAATGTTATGATCGGATGAATAAAAAAAAAGTAAGCCCAGCATAACGATGTAGGTATGTTGCTATCGTAAATCATATATGACAACAGGAAAATCTATGCTCGATACGTTACAATCATTTTTATGACTTGCGACAGAACAGAGTAACGCTTTCTCAATTTTACAAAACACTACAAAATGGGTAAATGAAAGACATTTTCTGCAATTCTGTTACAGTCAATTGAGTGAACCACGGATGCACATATTAAATTGTGCTTTTTTATAAGATAATGCCAGTACTACACTCTCGGCGAGACATCACGAGACCTAACGAGCGTCAGAGTGTGCTTAAAGCGCTCGGCCCCTCTCGAGCACTCTCGGCTCGTCTCAGGAGCGCTCCGTTTCGAGTCGGTTTTTTGACCACGAGTCAAGAAAAGCGAGCGGCGAGCACAAGCACACTGAGTTAACTCTGGTCTGCGCTCGCGATAGAAACTATCAGTTAAACCACCATTTAAATTGTGATTTAACTGTTGTAACATGCAATAACGCAGTGGTTAGAACAGTCAAATTTTTATTTAATATTGTTGACTATTAACTAACAATGTCTACAACTATCTCATCCATTGACTGAATGAAGTATGGCGAATACAACTGAGTGGAGTTGAGAGTGTACACAGCTCCACTGGCTGATCCTCGCCTTGCTATGTCTCGCCGAGACATTCGAGGAACGATCTCGTCGAGAGTGTAATGCTAACATAAGAGTGATGTCGCGTTTATTTCTCACGTGGATAATCTTGTATGATGTGAGATCGGATACTTGTTAATCTCGGGATTTTTTTAGAAGTAGGCAGCGATTAGTTTATAATAATTCTAGTTTAAATAACCAAAAAACACCTTTATGATCAATATGAGTTCAAAGGAGTCAGTAACAAACAAATAAGCAAAATTAAAGGTGAAGCTAATAAAAGCGTGTAACAAATTTTTCCGGTTCTAGATATCATAGCAAAACAATTGATCAGTGGATACGTAAAATGCATTTTAACTGAAACAGTATGTATGTAATAGTGTTGAGAATAGTTTGAAGGTTTGTTAAACGCTTACATTTACCGTCAAGAAATTTGAAATAGATGTAATAAACTTCATATTTTGCATATGAGATACCTACCGGCAAACGTTCAGATGTTTTACAAAACAGTAATAGTAAAACTGTGCATGATATAATTGAAGTTGTTGGCATTAGACTATTGTTATTTAGACAAATTACAAACCGACCCACTCCACACTGAAAAAAGTTTAATGAAATGCAAAAATCGCTTTTTTAACCAACTTCACAAAAAAGAGAAGGTTCTCAATTCGACTGTATTTTTTTATGATTGTTACCTCAGATCTTTTAATGACTTCTTTTTATTTGATAGCTGGTGCTTCCCCTGTCGTCCTATTTCAAATTGATTCCGTCATTGAAGTCGGTTTTTTTTTGTTGTTAAAATTTTATAATTATTTATATGCAACAACTACAAATGCGAGGGTAAGAACGCTTGTGACACTAAAACATCATCACATCAACAATCTTTTACAGCCCACTTCTGGCCATAGGCCTCAAGTTAGAAAATAGGTTTAATTTGACCTAATTCTACATCTGAGTGGAACATTAAGGAATCATGAATACATAATTGATTACATATTATAATTTAGTGTTTTCTATGAGTTATTGTGCAATAATGTGTGCAACAAACGGGTTAAACACGTCATGATTTTCTTTTAAATTTCAACAAGATTATATTAATACATGCTTATAATTTTAAAAAACGAAATCTTTAAACTGTTCTCTATTCAACGTGTTTTTTTTTGTAATTCCCAAGAGTTAATAAAAAAACACGCCGAGAAAAATACACATCTGTAGAGGTCAAAATTCATCAACAATCTATAAGTTTAACAAAAACTAATTGCCACATGTATTTCAACTTTATTGTTGTGGTTTGACATACATTTTAAATAGGTACTTTTATTTTCGAAACTGTCTTGGCCAATCAATACTCAAACATCGCGACATGGAGAGACTATTAAATGATTCGTCATTTATTTCTCATGTGTGTAAGTGTACTAATTCATTTGTAAATGTGTGATTTCTACGACATCGGTGCAAACAACCTCACAATTATTTATATTGTGATTAAATTGTGATAAATATACTTTTAGTTATAGTACGAGAAGTCTGATTAGTATACATTATCTATATAAAATTTTCTTGTTTTTTTTTTGGATTATGTTGTTAGGGTTGATGTAGTGAAGCTGCCTGCAAGAGGTGATGCGTTAATTTAAATTAACCCTGTATATATACTCCAAAAGAGTTCTGCACTATAATAAAAATGAATGTTTGTCTCTATGTCCTTTGTAGAATCGTAAACTATGCATTTGATCATGTCTTGTTCTTCAGCAAAGTGTTGTGTATGATGAAAGATTTCTGAGTTGGTACGACCAGCTTTGCCCCGCGGTGTTGCCTGCATTTGTTGTTGTACCGCGGGTTACACCGCGGAGCTCAGCTAGTATTTAATATAATAAACTGCCTCGTCGGTCTAGCGGTTGACGTATGCGACTGCAGATCAAGAGGTCTCGGGTTCGAATCCCGGGTCGCGCCAAAAGTGTTATTGAGTTTTTCTGATTATATAAATATTCAATAACAGCTCGGAGTTTGGAAGTTGGGGTCTGAACCCCCGTGCCTCGAAAAGCACATACAGCTGTTGTTCCTGCGCCTGATCTCTCCCCAGTCGTGTCGGTTAACCGCCCCATCGTCCCACACGTGTTTGCACACACTCTTGCGTACTTTAATATCTCCTGCGTAGTGGTCTAGTATCCGTTGAGACTGGCCGTCACAGCCGTAATCGACTAGGAAAACATCATCATCATCATATTTAATAAATAAATAATAAATTTTATCTTTTGTGTGATCCAGAAATTGTTATTCTGAGTCTCAGTATTCTTTGTGTCCGTTTCATGTATGATTGTAAGACCTCCGCGATCCAGTATTTATGCCTAATGCGAGAATTGCACTTCTAAAGAAAAAAAATACTATTTAGTTTTTAGAAGTTATTACAATCTTTCAATTAATTTTTAACACTACAATACATTACCTTAAAATGTTGTATATAAACTTCAAATATTTCAAAATTCATTAAAAAGATACCGTCTGAACAATTTTCTTTATGTAATACTTATATAGATTTTCAACTTGAAGTGGCTTTACTAAAGTAAACACACTTCAAGTTTATTAACATACTAATTGGTATGCATGGCAAGCTGGCATAGTTACGTCTGTTACTTATTGTATTAAAGCACAGAAGTAAAAATATATTGTTAGTATTACCATCAACTGTATGTCTTATCCTCTCCTTGGGAAAAAAAGGTTTTGGCATGTTATACCGCTGGCCAAACGGTTTGATATGACTGTATGACGTCCCAACAGCTGTTTCAGATACCCCCCGATCTCAGACGTAGAATGGTTATAGTCAGTCCGATTCAGAAACACCTCACCGGAAACCCCGGTGGGATGACAGCTCGAGAGGGTTACCAAGTTAAGGGGTTATATTTTCCTTCACTATTTGCTTTTTTAGCCACCTCTTACGACCCCGTGTGATGAACAGGGGGCGGTGGCACTCTGTATACATAATCTGTCATTGAATAGTGCTATATTTTATAAACGATTACTTATTTTTAATCGTTTCATACGTGATTTACCTATAATATACCTTCACTTATCTATACAACTTCCACGTGTACTATTTGTTTTAGAGATAAGAGTGAGGCATACATAATACTAACACATAGTATTTTGTATAATAGTGGCTCTACTGTATTTGTCTTACTTGTTTATTTAAAGCCCTTTTATGCAGCTGAACGTAATAATTCTAATTTGAAACAATTTATTACCACATATGTAATGGTAATAAGTAGAAATCCTCGAGATTCATTGGTCACTTCATTTAAATAAAGTATTTAATTTATTATTCAGTAGGTATCTAGTTGTGGAATCTATTACAATTCTTATTAAAAAGTCTGCAAATTGACGAATATTATTATTATTAACTTATACAGGGTGTAAAAGAACCGCTACCGAAAACTTGGGAGTTGCAATCTGACGATGACACTGAATAGGTTAAGCGAAAAAAACGCAAATATATGTTAACTTATCATAGTCCTTTTATGTTTTTTTAATGGTAACATACACGTAGTACTACATAATAGGACCCTAATTACCTAATCATCTCAAACTAAACAACCAAAAAACAAATAATATATATAAAACAGCAGTGTATACAAAAATACAAAACAAGCGGCCTGGGGTCACTAGGTTTAACGATAACTAGGGAAGGCTTGTGCGCAACCCGTCTCCCGCTATGTTACCGACTGATACCAATAAAACTAATACGTTTGAGGTGCTAGGTGGTAATGTAATACCTAGACAGCACAGCCTGCCTTAATTTTACAAATAGAACTTCTAAGAAACAGAAGTTCTCAACAAAATACAAAATATTAAAATAGGTAGGCACCTACCCACTAAAAAGGAATAGAATCAAAGCCCATAATTTTATGAATCGTGTATCTGCGTAATCAATTGTCTATGTAGATAAATTTGTATTACAAAACTTTATTTGCCTACGTTATTAAATTCTTAGGTCAAGGTAAAGTAGCTTCCTACTCACTTACTTGAAAACGCTAGAAAACTTTTAAAGAAATCACTCACTAATCTGGTTTTATGATGGGCTATAAACAAACGCAAAATAATAAAAGAATAGGTAGGGTATCTGAGCACATGTGTTATTTTTTTGCGTTCGTGTAATAAAATCATACCTATAAATCCTTGAAACTCTCAAACCAAACTTAAATACTTTCACTCTGTAGGCAAGAGTATGGCTCATTTGTACCGGAGAAGAGCGGACCCATTAAGGACTGCTTTTAACTCGCAAGGGTAAACTACATTTAATTTTGTATAGGGGAACATTTAATTTTGTCTTCTCACCAACTAATAGTCGATTGAAATTCAAGTGAAACACAAGTCCACCGTGCGTCTGAAGTCTTAAGAACAACAAAACTTACGGTTTCATGGTTAAATTTCTTGGTTAGGAATCCCGATTTGGCAATCTGAATTCTCTTTTTACATACAAAATCTTCAAATAGGCGTACATGTTCTTATTTTTTTCCAAACGGAAAAAACTAACACTAACATTCATTTCATACCGGGCGTGCAAAATTTCTAATACATAACACGAAATCTAACCAGGAAACGCTTCGTATGTGTCTAGCCTTATGCAAATACCGTCATTCTATTAATTACCTAACGACCATACTCGTGTTCGTAGAGTTCCTGTTTTAAGCCGATACAGGCGTCCCGATGTCGTGTCGTATTTGGCGGCTTAAGTCAAAGAAATTTAATTTCTAATACTTTAAATATTTAAATGTATTGTTTAGTCGGTGTTCAATATTCGTATTCGACACTTGCGCAGTGCATTAGAATTTGCATTATATAAATGTGAATCATACCTTTTGCGAAAGCTTTGTCTTGTAATTTTTTTGTAGGTATAGTAAGTTAAATAAGTACATTTTTTGTTTTTCATGTTTATCTTTAACAAATTTTATTGTTTAAATTATTTTTCGAATAGGTACTTATATTTTAACAGTGACAGTGCTTATTTATAATGTTTAGTGCGAGTGAATACGGACAAATGTTTATGGGAAAACATGCGGTTTATGTCAAGGAACGTGTCTTCGATTTGGAGTATGATACGGCTGAAGAAATGAGAAGCCGTATCACATCTGTATTCTCAGACCTGAATGTAAGAGGTGCCGAGGGCCCTACATTCCTGGATCGCGTTCATCAGTCTACAATCAGACGAGCTCGGCTGTACCATGAACGAGAAGCAGCTCAGTTGAGTACCAACTATCAACTCACTACTTACTTGCGTTAGGCATTAACATTCCTTTAAGGCTCATTTTCATTTTTTCGTTTTCGTTATTCTGTACACGGGTATTCCCCACACGCAGCCTAACGACCAATGAGAACCAAAACAGTTATGAATGGACATTCTGGTAATTACGCTGGCACGCAAATCATTGCTGGCTATCAAATTGAATAAAAATCTTGACACATTGTTTTCTCCGGCAAAACTTTTTTTAAGGTTAGTTGATATTTTTTTTAATGGGTGATTCAGCACCCTAAAAATCGTATCGTTTTCGGTAGCCGTCTTTTTACAACCTGTATATTTCAACTTCATCGGACTACGCCTACATCAAAATTAATATTCTTGACAATCTTGTGCATGAAATTATGCTTGTTACAATCTTTATCAGAAATTTAAAAGTTATGACGGTTATAGAAAAGTAAATAGAGAATAATAAGAACGTAGTATTACCGACCTTAGTCGTATAATACAAAGAAAATCCACCTCTTAAGTAATATACAACAATGAATAATGCATTGATTATAAAAACAAACATTGCAAAAGTTATTAGATTTTGCTTACGGCTATTCTATGGACGACTGGTTCACAAGTCTAATGTCGCGTGCTGTGAAAAGGGCTATGCTCAGCATTTCTCTAAGGGATAGTATCAGGAATGAGGTGATCCAGTAGTAAACCAAGGTCATTGACATAGATTAGCAAGTTGAAGTGATAATGGTAACCGTTAGGGTGAATGGATTCTTGAGTGGAGACCGAGTCCCAACAAACGTAGTGTAGGACGTCCACAGGCCAGGTGGAGTGATGATTTGTGCAAGATGGCTGGAAGATGCTGGATGCGAGAAGCCGAGGACCGAACAAAGTGGCATGCAATTAGAGAGGGATATGTCTAGCAGTGGACTGCTATAGCCTGATGACAATGATTCTCTCGATAATTTTTTTTTCGTATCCGCATGATGAGTACTACTTACCCACATGGCATAAAGACGAATGAGAAACATGGGGATTTTTAAATTGGCGTGCGGAATCTTGAAACATAATATAAAAATACATTTCAATGCCCTTTATCAAATAAATAATATATTAAATATTTAGTCCTGGTTTGATGTTATTTTAGACACAAGCTGTATTTGAGTTATTGATGACTTGTTAGACATTTAGGATTAAGTAGGAAAGCCAGGAGCATTGACATGTGATTGGCTCATACAGGTTTTTATCAATAAACTATTTACACAGATAATGGATCTAAGCATACACTTTCAAAAATATGCTCAAATTGAATAAAAAAAAATTACATACATCCTTATCGAGTTCAACTTTGTGCATTTTCGCCAGTTGTCTAGCAACCAGAGGCCATATGTTTTCATCTGCAACTGTTGTCACATCCAAAGTACATCCAGGGTAGTATTCATAAGCTAGTCCATTTTCAAACACTCCATACAGTTTTGGTGCCATTCCAAGAACATTGAGTGTTCTGATGTTTCTAAAATTTCAAAATGGATTGGAACAAAGAACCTCATTTTCAGTATTTTTATGTATTATTTTTTTCTATTGTGCCTGTTAAATAGTGTAAAATGTGTTAAAAAAAAGCTACATATTTTTTTTTATTAAATTATAAATAGAATGGACAGCAAATTTCACCAAGAATCAAAGTAGTTCAGTGTTAATAGACATTACGATTAAAATTAATAATATTCCTAGATGATAATTGAGTATTAAAATACATTAATTACCTGATTTCTGCTGTTCTATCAATAAATAAATCTGTTTTATTGCCATAGACTCTAACAAGGACTATGTTCTTTTCCTGCTCACACTCTGTGTATTGGCACGATATTAATTTATTTGTGATGCCCTCAGTAAGTAACTGAAAGCATTAGAAAATGTCACACTGATTGTTCAATTGCATCATTAGCTTACATATTTCTTTAAATAAATAAATTTACACATAATTAAAAGAAAATAGGAAGGAGTGTAAATGTATCAAAAATACAAAAAATAGTATTGCAGATAATTCTTCATAAAACTTTACCTTTAATTTAATATTTTCTTTGGGCCAATCAGGTCTTAAAGTTTCAAGTAGTGTGAAGACTCCAGTGTTGAGATCGTTTTCATCAATCTTAACTGGGACATACAAATCTTTGGCAAGAGAACACATACAAGACATTCTTACACACAATGTTTACGATGACAAATTTTGTACACGACCGTCTTCGTCGACAGCGTTCAATACAGTACAGCAAAGGTTTAATATCGGACAGATACGGCGAAGAATCGCTCGCAAATACTCGCTTCTCACAACAGTGCAAGTATCTGACCGTGACTATCGCAATACTCAAATATTTATAACAAAATCCGATACTTTTCTACCGTACATTATTATCTGATTTATTTATTTACTTCTTCTATAAGCAATTCAAAAATTACTGCAAAATCATGTAACTTCATTATTTATTTTGTAGATTGTGTGATATTAATGCAGAGTAACAATAATTTGTGTTGTCATTAATAGTCATTAATTTATTTATAACACTGCAATTTTTTCTTATATTGAGATAAAAATACATTTGAGTCTTCACGTTTAATTAATTTCAAATAACCTTTGTTTTGTGTCTCTGACATTTACCTTCTAAACCGATATTAAACTGACAAATCAATTGATTTAGTGATGGTATATCTGACATAACTTGATCTGGTCGACCATAACTCGATTTAATTTAAATTTAATCGACCTCAAAAAAGAAAGGCAATGGCCTTTTAACTTTATGAACAGAATTGAAGATTTATTTTATTTTAAGTAACTATACTGAAGGTATTGTCGTTATTCGATAACAGAAAAATATACATATTATGGTTCCACTCAATCCAGAGATTGAGAATTATAAAAAGTATTACATTTAATCAGGATTATGTATAATAAAAACACCATAAAAAGCAAAGATAGATTCTTATATATCTTGTATATTAGATAAACGGTATTCTGATAATATTTTAGACATATAGGACATAGGCCTCTCCAATTTCACGCCACTTAATATAAATATATATATAGTTTAGGTATCTAATAGTTTCCCCACGGCTCCGCATGCGCTTATGTCACGTAACACGGTAAAAATTAGCCTATATCCTTCCTCAAGAATTAAAGTATAATGCCGAATTTCGTTAAAATCAATGCAGCAGTTTAGCTGTGTAAGTGTAACAGACAGACAGAGTTACTTTCGAATTTATATTATTCGAATGGATTTTAATGTAAACATGTTTATCAGCAGTCTGGTTATATATTATAGTACAGACTCGTGACTAGTTTAGGATCAGACGGCACTGTGTAAGATGTATGACGTTAATAATATGAATGTAGACATGAGCTTCATTTGTCACAAAGAATAAATTTAGCATCATCCTGCTAATTCTTATTTACATACAATTCGATTGCCATGAATTTCAGTTAAAGATAAATCCACAGATTTTTATCGAGAGAGAAAAAACAACGAAAATTTTGTTTTTTTTTTGTCATTCATCAGAAACTATTTTTACAATAATACTTTTGGCACGAACCGGGAATCCAACCCGACCCCTCTTGATCGGTAGTCGCATACGCATGTATGTTATGACACGATGCACATAAGACATACAAGATCAACCGTTGTGCAACTCATTGACTCACTCAAAACGATTTAATTCTCTTAGAGACTTGTAAGCATGCATCTTTGTTCTTTTTCGTTAGAATTTCCGTGTTTCATCAGACAACAGAAAATTTTGGTTCTTATTTTTTTAAGTATGGGTTAATTACAATGCCAATGAATGCAACGTCAACTATTACGTCACTTCCTGAATTCCTATTACGAAAATTCCTGAAAATGCTATTTCAAATTACGTGGTTTTGTCAGTCTTTTCCTCTCGACACTTGATAAAGACGACAAAATATTATTTTGCGCTAGCAGAAATTAGTGTGACTTTGTAACGTATAACTAAATTGTCCATAATTTGGTCATTCAAAACTACGTCTAAAGCGCTTATTACACTTAACGGAATTTAGTGTACTACATTCAGAAAAAACTAAATAGAAATTAGAAGCTTCGATCACACTGTCCTTAATTAGTTACTGAATCAGTTACCAGTTAAAGCGCGACGGAGACCCGGACTGTGACGTGTATGGTACGAGGATGGCTCTAGAAACACCAAAAAATTTGGCTTTGCCTAGCCTTGGCCGTTGGCTCAATAAAATAGAAAAAAAAACAGCCAAGTACAAGTCAGTTTCAGTAAGTAAACGAATTTTCAAACTCTATAACTCCTGAACTAACAAAATTATTTAAGCCGTTATACTTTTCCTTCTAAGCTAATCTACTACCATCAGATTTTTTCAGATTTTACGCGCCAGCCGTTTAGTTCTTAAGGGGGAACTTCATGGTGTAACAGAAAATGCGTTTTAAAATAAAATATCGCGCAAACAGATATCCAAATTAAAAAAATCGTCTAAGTAACCTCTCAATGTTTTAAAAGACCTATCTAATGTATACTCCACACTGTGGTGATTCAGAAATTATTTACTAATAGATTCGAGATTGTTTGACATGTTATTAAATCTTGTGACACAGTTTATTCAAAAGCAAGAACTATCCTACCAGACACTATAAGTGGAAAAGAAAGATTGCTCGTAACATTAAGATTTCTTGCAACAGAAAAGTCGTATCAAGATTTAATATTCAGTTCGTTAATTTTCTAACCCTTGTTGACTAAAATTATCCCTGGAACATAGGCTATATATAAATGTCTGGCACATTATTAAAAAGATGAGTGAGTGAGTACAAAACAAAAGTATACGTCATCACGCACGTACTGTTACGTAGCGACCGAAGTTAGTAACTATAAGCGATTACACCTTTCTAAACGCGTTTCTAATTAGGTTTCTAAATGATTCAGTCAGTCAGAAACGATCCTTGCCTCTAAATTTAGTACGCTAGCTTGCCTATGATTACACTTGACTAAATTCAGTAATGACTGAATTAAGATGACTAAATTCAGAAAAGTGTAATAAGCGCTTTACCCCCATTACGCCGAAATCTGGCCAACTTACGTGCCGGTACCTATAGCTCAGTAAAAAAATTTATAAGTAGTTAGGTAGTTATGTAATTATACACGGGTTTGTAGACATTTATAAATTAATAAACAGTATGTTTCAGATAGGCTAAGAAGTAAACAAAATTGTAATCCAATGTAGATTCAGTATTTTATCTTCAGTAATCGTAAAAAAATTATAATTTGATGGATGGAGAAAAACAAACACATATTGGCATCACGTGTTTGTGCCTATTGGAATGTGTGTAATTTTCCATATGAGATATTTCATAACACTGGCTTGTTTTATTATTTTCTTTAACATATATATATGTCATCTAGACATCAACGACAAATTATTTATGTAGGTACTATCTTGAACTCCCTCGCTTCTCCAAGATTATTGTTCTAAGACTAAATTTTATTTAGCAATTAAAAGAACAATAAAATGGGAAAACATTTCGGAGAATTAGCAGTCATCAGAGGCATTGTTTATTACAAGCTATCACCCCACGAACAAAAACCTTTTGCAGGAGCCATTACATTAGGGATACCAAACTTGGTACCAAGGACAATGGCCACGCTATGGACATATCTACCAGGTAATTCATAATATCAAAACATTATATAACTAGCAACACGGTACACAGCACCGTTCTCGAAGTTGTTCAAAAATAGTGAATGATGTTTCACGTATTGACAAGACATCCTTGATCAACTTCTATCGATGACAAGGTATAAATATTCAACGAGGTAGTGACTAATTTGTACGATACTCATGCTCTGATTAAAAAGGTTAGGGTTAAAAGATGAAACACTGAAATCGAGCTTTTGGAACTTTTAAAGAGGAATCGTATCGCAGTCAACTGGCAACTATATAAGACTACAAGAAATCAGTGTTACCGGATGATAGGGAACGCTAAACGCCGCCATATTCTAGATAATATTTCTTCTTCTCCTGCCGACATTTGGAAGTTCCTTGGATGGTTCCTTGTATCGGTCGATCGCGGCATGTAGACTTTCAACAATCAGTAAGTCTCGATTCCCTGAATCAACATTTCACTACATCTTTTACGTTAGTCTGACTGAACATAATACCCGTAATTACGTCAATAGTCTACCGCGCTCTGACTTAAGCCCTTTTGTAGTTCGCTGCAATCGCAGACGGAGAAATCAAAAAATAAATCAAATCCCAAGTGGTTGGCTATGATGGCATAAACCGAAGCATGATCACACATACATTATCATACGAGGTGTGTTCAAAAAGTATCGCGAATTTTGAATTTTCGCGTTCAGTTACGTATATTCGAATTTCGATTTTTTTGTGGCGTTATGTTGGTACATATGTCTCTCACTCTCATATGTCTCACTTATGCTGACAAGTTCGGCCATTTTGAATGTTCAGTTAATTGTTGATATCTGCTTTGCTCGCGCGTGTTTTGGTTCATCTTCGATTTTTACCTATTCAAAAAAATTGAACAAAGAATTTGTATCAAATTTTGTGTGAAAAACGAAATTAAGTGCGCGGATGCATTCCGAATGTTGACTGTGGCATACGGAGAAGCTACTTTGGACAAAAGCAACGTTTATCGGTGGTACAAAATGTTTTCAGAAGGCCGAGAAGATGTGAACGTCGAAGAGCGAGCGTGCCGGACGCCCGAGCACGTTTTCTCAACAATTGCATTCAATTCGTTTTCAACTTACGGAAATATGATCACGTGCCTGAGTATCGGTTTTATTTGAAGTGGCTTCCAATTCGCCAACGTAGACAAACACGAGCATTAACTTCAATTTTATTCCTTACTTTTCTCTTCAAACTCTCCTTCCTAGCTAACTACTCAATTCCAATATCTATTTTCAAATCACACTAAATACCTTAGGTCTTCCAACGATCTCTTCTACAATGTCTCATTCACCCCTCTGATTTTCATCACTCAACCTTCTTCGTACAAGTTGTGCTACTAGGGAACGAGCTCCCTCTCGAAATCAGGATGGCTAAAACTAGGCAAAGTTTTAAACGCTTGTTGTGGAAATGTTTTCTACACATCCTATTAGATGTATGTATTTAAATATTTTATGTATTTATTATGTGTATTCATATAATTATTACTTAAGGTTTAAATATTTCTGATTGAGACATGAACTTATATTTTTAGTTTTGTGCATCTACCTTGTTTTAGCACTGCATCACCCTAAGGTTGACTAGAAAAGACCTACGGCATTATGTTCACCTTTGTCACTTTTAATGTGCATAAATATATTTATATTTATGCACATTAAAAGTGAGTTTTTTTTTATTTTTATTTATTTAAATAAAAATAAAAAAAAGTAACATTGTCGTTTTTGCCGTAGTAATGTTTCGTCATGAATACAGTACCTGTTGTTGTAGATCACTTTTTAATTGGTTTTATATGTTTACAGTTTTCATCCTAGGTTACGCTACCTACGTCGGAGTTGAAGAGGCATATCGTCTCTCAAAGAGAAAGGATCCACAAGATTACATGAATGAAGTTGATCCTAATCCTGATCCATGTAAAGAAAAAAGAGAGAAAAGAGAAAAACAAGCAAAAAAGTAAAAATAGAGTTTTAGATTTTTATTATAATGATATTCGTTATTAATATTTCTTCAATAATATAATTTTATTATAATGGGCTTACAAATTTGTTGTGTTAGCGTCATCTGTAACTTGTGTAGGTCGGTGAAATAAAAGATTTGAAAATGTTAAATTAATCATTTACTAAGCTTCAATGCACAAATAACATAGCAACGGTAGAACCACATATTTGCAAATGTACAACATAGACCAAATTAAACTAGCAGATCGATTGATGCAATCTTTTTTATGTGCACTTCAAATTTGTTCGCTTGTTTCGCTCACGTGTTTCACTAACACTAAATCACTTATTATTGAAAATAATGCGTGTGATGAATCGCAAAATTATAAATTTTATTTACGTAAAGAAAGATATTTAAAAGTTTTATACAAAATTGCTTCTTTTTAAAGGGATTGTCTTAAACAAATGAGACATATGAAAAAAATTATACCACATCTTAGTAGCCTCGCCAATAAGGTAGGTAAGGAATGTTTAACGCACAAACAATTATCTCAGAATTAAATGCAATACCTATCGCTTTAGACATGCGATTCCAATGATGGTTTATTGATTGTGAGATCTCATGGCCAAACAGCGAAAAGGTATCTAAGTAATAGGAATTTGTTAGAACGTATTTATCCGAGTTGCACTCTACAGGCACTACATATTTGGTTGATCGAGCGAACATTTGTATGTGGTCGTTATACTTGATGATACGTTCGACTGCAACAGTCATGCGTTTTTAACGCTAGGTTGAGTTGGCAGAGAATATGCTTTAGCATGCGAGAGTATTGAGCTTTGAGTTTACTCGTCTGATTATTATACCAGGCCGGATGGTAACTTAGTAACTACAGTATATTTTTAGATAGAAACTTGTTCTCCTTATACAACACCAAAGACTCGTAAATTAGTTTATGCAAAAGTACTGTAACACAGATTTTTTTTTTTACATTTAATGTATTTTTTTAAATGACGTCCCCCATTCCATCATCTTAAGGACGTATTTACAGTTTATTTGTAATATAATTGTATGAAAAAGTTACATTTATCATATTGCATGGATTCTTATAAATATTGTTCAGAGTGTATCTGTAGTAAAAAATAAAAGATTCTAATAGAAAAAGTACGGGTTTCGAAATATTAATAGAGAAAAACTTAAATGACTGCTCATCAGATGTATAACCTGCACATTCAACTATGAGTGTCAAAACGTCCTCAGTTAGTAGAAGTTCACTTACAGAACACAGTATGGGGCAACCCTAGGACTCACGAAATTAACCACTTGTATACACAAGTGTTTCTGGTCATTCTATGGACTAGTAAAAAGCTTATATTCAGTAATATTGCATAACATTCTAGGACACAATGTGGTAAATTTTTGTGTATTATTTAAGTGTAGCTTACACAATCACCAGAAGTGTTCGTGTGATTAAACTCAAAAATTTTAGCATTAATTAATTTTAGCCATTTTGTAAAGAAATATATAAAGAATTAACTCACATAATCGGTATCTGGAGCAGTACACCAGATAAATTTAAAATGTGTGTTCTCTTATGTGAGTAAACTCGGAAAAGTTTAAGTAAAATGAAAAATATCATTACATCCGATTTCATCCTAGAATATATTGAAGTGCTCACATTAATTTATTGGCTATACTATATTTAATTACTAAATACAATTTTATCACATTAAATTAAATAAAATTGTTTGATACCGCACAAAAAATGCAATTTAAGGAAGTACACAATATGTAATGTAATACGAAAATATTAAGTCAATACTATTACTGGGGTTATACATGTTATATCGAGAATTTTAAATACTCGTTATTAGCCAGGAAACAGGTAATTAAATGCAGCGTAATACAAAAAAAAAACATAAAAAATTAATAGTCATTCCATTATTTCAATAAAAATAAATTATTCACTATTAATTTAACCGAGTGTTCCTATAGTGTGGACAACGCGGTTTCATCATAACACTAAGTAATAACCCTGTACCATTTATTCCAACAACTTAGTTTTGTTATCTTCATTTTCAACTGTTACAGTGTTGCTGAAGTGATGCTGTGGGGTAATTACTTAGTACTATGATACAGTATTATGTGCAAATATTACTAAAGGTGTTATTCAGTCAACATCCATTTGCTCTTGAGTTTGTTGAGCATCGCTGGGCGTGGTCTCTGGCTGTCCATCACCTGCTGTGGGGTTGGGTGGTGGTGGGGTTTTTTCTTTAGGTTTTGGTTTGTTTAAGATTGGGTTAACAATATTTTCGAAGCTCTGAAAATGATAGAAAAATATTTAAGTATTTGGTGTCAATTGTCTATGGTACAAATTTAGAAAGTAACTTATTTAGGAGACCAGTGTGATAAATTCGTCGCATACGAAGCCATAGTTTCAACTGGGTTCTTTTTTAAGTTTAAAATAGGAAATATTGGAGACTATAATTTACTGAAATAAATATGAAATTGGATATGAATTCAACAGAAATTGATACATCGTGATGTTTAATTCTGTGTTCTATGTAGCTCTTCAAATCATTATTAATATAATGGTATATAAAAATACCTGTTTTTCTTGACGAATCTGGTGAATGGTATGCTGGGGTGGTTGATGGCGTGGTGTGTGAGCGAGAGTTTGGCGAGCGGTCTCAAGCCAGTTTAAGGCATTCTTTGCTGCTTCTGACACTTTCTGGATGTCACTATCAGATAAGTGAGAATACTTGACATCACCAGCCCTGGAACAAATTATGAAAAGAATATTATTGTCTGTTACAAATTCAAATTTTGAATTGATAAAAGATATTCAAATTTTGAATTGAAACGACTACAAACCACCCCTTTAAATAGTTTTGTTTAGAGTAGTTAGCATGAGTACCTGATGATTGATAATGTCTTAGTTAAAATAAGTGATTGTCCAGTTTTTTTTTATGGAATCGCGGGCAAACGAGCAGACGTATCGCCTGATGGTAAGCGATTACCGCTGCCCATAAACATCTGCAACACCAGAGGCGTCACAAGTGCGTTGCCGGCCTTTGATGGGTAGGACGATGGGGATGGGGGAGGGGTTGGGGTATAGGCGGTATCCTCCCTCATTCGGCAAAACACAGCGCAAGCGCTGATTCACACCGGTTTTCTGTGAGGCCGTGGTATCACTCCGGTCGAGCCGGCCCATTCATACCGAAGCGTGGCTCTCCCACGGGTGACCATTTATCATCTTGATGAAGATAAAAATGTAGATAAAGTAAATAATGAACATAAATATCTACTTACTTATATTGATCAACTCCTTTGTTAGCCAACTGAATCGATAGTGCGAAATCATCTAATGCACCTGGGCGGAGTTCAAATTCCAGACGGCGCTGTTTGATTGGCTCTCCTTCAGTTCGCAACTCAGATAATTTATCGCTATATACCTGAAGAATAAGTTGACATTCTACAATACAACTGTTTAAAAAAAAACTCTACACTAAAACTTTTTGATGGACTACCCTTTATGGGTCATAAATCAATCACTGCAGTGATCAAGATCCAAATGATTAGAGTGGATATAAAATAACTTACACTATGGCCCTCTAATTAATGTGGCTAATAATGGCTACTTCGAGCCAACTGTAATTTAAATATATATAAAACAAAGTATTACCTGTCTATGTTGATCTTCACCCTCATCATACAACCACTGCTCCAGGCTGTCCAGTTGGCTAACGAGCCGACTACGGTGATCCTCAGCTACAAAGTCATGCAAGGATTCACCCTCTGACAACTTTCCACGCAATTCGTACACATACTCCTCTAAAGCATTACGTGCATCTGCTCGCTCCTTCTCTTGTCTATCCTGGGCCTGCATTTTGCCCTACAAGGAAGTATATACATGTTACACAAAAGATGCCTATCTAAAAGCAGAACTTTATATCTTTATTTTAGAGGCCATAGATAGGCCTGAAACACTTTGCATAACAAAGTGTTTAAGGCAAATAAAGTGTATTAATTACTTACTTCTTGTTCCATATAGGTGTTGAGTTCGTGTTTTGAATATCCATGTGTTTCAGCATCAATGGGCAGTTCAATTGTCTTAACAATGACCTTCTTTTTTTCTTTTGCTTTATCCTTTTTGTCATCATTGTGTTCCTGAAAGTGAGTGCTCAAGTTCAAATCATTTAAATGAACACTATCTCCCCACCACCATCACTGCTTGTACACAAAGTACATCGTAGAACTATATTCAACATTATAAGATAATATCCATTCAAAGTCCAAGCAGTGAGGTGACCCATTTGCATTTATTACATAAATAAAGTTTAAAAAATTATTTAATGTAACATAAATGTCTTAATTTCTCCATATTCCAAGGTTTCTGTAGAACGAAAAAATAAAGAAATAAAAAACTCCAAGCTTGACATAAACATGCGTGGACACAGAAAAGTCTAAACGAATAAAAACAATTTGCAAAAGGGCAAGAGGTGTTATGAAAACCCCATAAAACCCTTAATTAGTGCAAATGGGACCTCAATAAGAGGGTGGGGACGAAACAGTTTTTAGTGATGTCTGCTGCCAATAAAATTAAAAAACAAATTGAGAGTTGTTAGAATAAGTAACCAATCATTTAAGAAATCAAGAAATTAAAATGACGGCCGGCAACAAACAGCACGGGATGTGGACACACGCTCTACCGACACGTACCCCGCTAAACCACGATCCTACTTTCTGTGTCCACGATTGTTTTTGCTGAGGCTCCCCCTTCATTTCGTCTCTCACCTCTTGGTTTTCAGGACCATTTTGCTGGTCTACATTGGCGCCGTTCGTATCCATGGCGGCATCCTGGCCTTGGCCATTGTCAGTAGTGTTCTCCATCTCTATAGATTCATTCTGAGCGTCTTGTTTCTTTTCAACTAACGAAGCAGACGCCACCGTTATGATACCATGAATGTTCACTCTAACTTTTAGTTTCACTTTCTGCGATTCTCCCTCCGATGTCGGCTGGACATCTTTGATTTGCCATTGACCTGTAATTGATTAAAATTAAAATGAATGAACGTATCCACACAAATATTCGGTTTCATAAAAAAAATAAGTTAAGAATACACACCAATGAATTGATCAGGGAAGGGAATCTGATCAGAATAGTAGGCCCGAACAGAAAAAGGTTCCTTTCTGTAAAATGTTAACATCTTGGAGAAAGGAGCTGCATGGAAGGCAGGAAATACCTGAAACCAATGATAAAATGAAGCGTCAACAAAAGCACAGGTATTCTAAGCCACCGGGGTTAGGAACATGAACAAGCCTTCCTGGTACAGTGGTATCGTAGTTCGATTATTTACGATTACGATTATAGATCAATATTTAAATAAACAGTCATAAGTATTCTATCAGTGAATCTAGCTGTAATAGTACAAGCTCTATTTAATTTACTATGTTGTTTCAGGTGTCTGAAACATTTACTAATTCTTTTGAAATCCTTATGGGTTCGCGTCACCGACATGCTAATGTTAGATGTTGATAATTTTAATTTAAACATTATGAAATTTCTAATTTTACAAATAACATTCCAAGTTATAAGTTTTCATTTCTATCGGCAACTCGTGGACCGTGCACAAATCCTGTGTTTTACAAACATACATGTAATGGACACAAAGAATACCCCTCGGAACAAGAATTTGTGGATTGTGTTGTCCCATGTGGGATTTGAACCCTCAAATACTTGGCGCAGTAGAAAGTGACGCGGCGACGGCTTAAAACATTAGGCCAACTGTGCAGTCAAAAGTATGTAGTTTTGATGGATGGCTCACCTCCATGTCACCGTCCTCTCCCTTGGCGGCGTCCCAGGCCAGGCGTACGGCGTAGGGCTGTACATCGGCCACGCTGAATTCTCGCACGCGCACGGCCGGGCTCAGCATAGCGCACTGCAGAGCGCATCCGCGGGCAACGGCCTCGTCCTGACACACGCACATAATAGGGTAGATAACACCTTAGTCAAAAATATACTAACTACAAACTTGTGACATCACTGTTTTAGACTACTCAATTGAGTAATATATCAATGTTTATTTGATTAAAATGATTATAATTTCCAAGATGTTTTGTTTGTAGTATTTATATTAATAAAGGAGACAGGTATTTATTTACGATACAGTCAACCTATTCAACTATATTGTGCCTCAAAAATACCACTCAACATAACTATTGCATATGGAATCAGGGAGATATGGTTAATATAAATTCAATAATTTCAAAATGAATCACTTGAATGAATCTAGCAATAGATACTTGGACACTTACCCTGCCAAAGACAAGACCTTTAAGTCCAACTTTTGTTTTGTTGAACCATGATCCTGAATTTTTTAGAGCAACCTAATTGTGGCAGTATTACTAGAACTTGTTCAATTAATTTCACTAACTGATATGTGGCGTTACTGAACATCTGCACTATGCTAAGTGTGTCCTGACAACTAACATTCTTATGAATTTTATTTGCTCAAAAAGTATAACCACTGAATTAGTACCAATCATTGACCTGATTCTACTGTCCTTCCAACAAGTTTTAATGTCTTACCTGATTCAAAGTTGTTGATGCATGTTTGTTGAATACTTGCTCAATTAAACCTTTTACAGCTGGGATTCTTGTAGATCCACCAACGATCTCAACCGAATGGATGTCTTCCGGTCTTAGCTCTTAAAATGGAAAACAGTATTAAAATTAATTGCTTTTTACACTTCTCATAAGCTATACCAATATTAAAGCTGAAGAATTTGTTTGGTTTGACACTTTCATCTTAGGAACTTAGGTTCGGATGGAACACTCATTTATCAAAGAAATCATGGCAGTATTCACTGACCATCAGTATTTTTCTGCTTGCTAGCTCAACAAAAGCAAATATACTCACTAGCATTGTGTAAAATAGCTTTTAGAGCTCTTTCCAGACGTGTGAATGTCTCAGCACAAATCTGCTCCATTTGAGAGCGCTGCAAGTCGCCGGAAACATCGCGTTCTTCCATAAAACACTCAACATTAATGGGTAATCTAGTACTGTTAGCAGACATCTGCTTCTTCAATTTCTCCACCTCCTGTAGCAACCGTAAGAAGGCCCTGAAAATGTATTAAACCAAAATGATAAATTGAAGTAAATCTTAAATAAAAGTGAATCTTTTTCTAGTCTGTGATACCAAAAAAATAATCAGTTTAAAAAAGCTAAAAATCGGAAAGGTTGACATAAAACTGACAAGTGAGCTAATATAAACCTGTTTAAAAGTAAATAAATACCTTTGATTTTTTCTTGCATCCAACTTATATTTAGTTATAAATTCTTGACAGAAATAATCAGCTAGGGCCATATCAATGTCTCTGCCTCCACACTGAGGGTCCGATGATGTTGCCAGCACACGTAACTTGCCTTTATTAAAGGCACAGGCAGACACCTAGGGTAATAAACACAAATAAATAACTGCCTAAGGACAACAATATAATAACAATAACTTACAAGGAGTATTGTTGTAGATATGCAAAGTTATATGTAAGCTATATCAGAACAATAAATTTATTCTTTAATAGCTCCATTTTATACTGTTCTTCAAAACCTTATATATTGAAGTAGACACAGTACATATACTCAAAAATATTTCATTAAAAAATTAATTAAAACTCTTTTATCAAGTTACCTGCAGAGAGCTGTGACCAAAGTCAACAAAGACAACATTCTTAGGCTTCTCTTCAGGGGCGGGTAGGTCTTGTTTATAAATACCATAAGCTAAGGCAGTTGCAGTAGTTTCATTCATCAGGCGCAATACATTTAATCCTGAAAATAGATGCAAAAAGATATGTAACAAAAGAAGTTTAAAAAAAAATCAAGGTCATAAGATGACTGTTTACTTACCAGCTATATTAGCAGCGTCTAGTAAAGCATTTCTCTCAGCATTAGTGAAGTAACTAGGCACAGATATTACACAGTCATTGATTGGAGTCTGCAGTGCATTGACAGCAATTTCCTTCAGTTTTGTAAATAACATGGCCGTTATCTGTAATTAAACATTTTTTTATAATAATTAGACTTCATAATCAGCCTATTATTTTATACAGTCTATAAAATAATATAGCAGTAAATTAGTGTATCCAATAACACACCATTTGGTTTGATCCTCGGCTGCTTTTATGCTATTATTATTTCACTATTATAATTACTAGAAAAAATAAGTTTGATTCTCTCAATAGAATTATTCTTCATAAAATAATCTACATTTGTATTTTATTATCGTCCTGAACAGCCTCTACATAGTGTATTGCTGAACATAACCCTCTAAATATAAAGGAGACTCGTAGTTAAACAGAAATTGCATAATATTTTTCTAACTAGAAAAATAATCTAATCAGATTATTACAAGAATAAACAAGTTCAGACTCAATGGAAAAGGGAATATTTTTCATGAAATTAAATCATTTACATTCATATAATACTAATTAAAATGTATTTGGTCATTAGCACATTTATATAGAAGTGGGTTAAACATCAAGCCAATAAATATTCATAGGCAAAATTTAAAGTTTTATATTTGATTAAATTCTTAATTTGAAGAATATTAGACTCAGAACTTCAGTTTCAGATAAATTTGATATCAGGTTAATGACAAATCAGATCAATCAACTTTTTTTAGGATCTAATAAGAATTCAACTTAAGTACCAAATAAACTCCATGACCAAATGTCATTGAAATCAGTTCAATGCTGTGAAAGTGTGAGAGAGACAGAGTTACTTTGAAATGTATGACACTAGTATTATTGTCTTTGATCATCTTAGAAAAAAAGTATATGTAAATGTGTACAGAAAAACTGCTAAGTATAAACATACCTGTTCTGGGCTGAAAACATTATCTTCACCAAGATAGTTAACTCTAATACCAATTCCACCATCAGGCCTTTGTTCAACCTTGAAGGGGAAATGTTTTAATTCCTTCTGAATATAGGGGTCATTAAATTTTCTACCTAACAGTCTCTTGAAGCCAAACACAGTGTTTTTCATATTTGTAACCATTTGGTTTTTGGCAGCAACACCTAATATTCGATTTTTTTGGGAGAATGCCACACATGACCTGGAAATAAAAATAATAGATAACATTATCTAACATGTGGTGTAAAGTTTATAGTTGTGGTTAAAACAGGAAATATTTTTTTTTTTAACCAAATTTTAATGAGGAATTTAAAATCTTCAAGACAATGTTAGAAGCAGATAGAAATCAATTTTAATATTTTTTTATGTAATACCGAGCCTAACACAACATTGTGAAGACATCAACTTAAATGGATGACTTAGGATAATTTAATATTCTAATTGGAAAACAACATTAGCAATTACCTAATGTTTCAAAAATGTAATTTCCATAACCTAAGAAAGTAATCCAATTAAATGAGTTTCATGTAATAGAATGCTAAATGTGTAACTAACCTAGATTATAATAACTATACATATTAATAGAGAACTGGATTAACAGCATATCATAGAAATATATTACTTTGTACAGAATCGTAGGATTATTTGGTCCTGTTCTATTTCTCAGACTCAAGGTTCTTTACGGCATTATTGCCACATAAGGTTCGAACATGACAAGCAAATAAGTCTGATGTCCAACGCTTGAGATAGTTGTCAATGATAGACACATTATGAGAGAGAATATTTATTGTTTTATCTTAAATACGCAGCATTTATCATAAATGATACTTACGGAGTACCCCGAAGGCTATAATCGTTGGCTATTGTTTCAATCCCACCTGCTTTAGCCACAGCGATATAACATGATTCATTGCCGAAATCAATACCGATGACGGACATAGCAGCCATTGCTAAAAGAAATTTCTTTCAATTTAAAACAAGAACAGTTAAATCTTGCCTATTTACCGAATCACACGAACAGACAAAACACGTTGCTGAAGTCGACTATCGATCAATCTATCTTACAAATGCCGGTCTACTACCGCATAATTCCTTCATTCGTGATCGTGCCCGAATTTTCTAGAAGTGTGGTCAATAGTGATGTGATAGCTATAGTGAGTTATAACAATAATTGAGGTAGTCGATTCATGGATATTTTATCTGATATTAGTTTAGAGTTCCGTACACATTTTTAGATTGTTTATTAAAACTGGAGATTATCTGGGGGACGAACTGTAACCAATTTGGTCCTTTTTATGTAGATTGTTAAAAAAACACAAAAACTTTTCTAATTTAATTTTTATATCTTATGGTTGACTGTAAATCAGTGAAATTTAATTTTATATAATCAATTTTAGGCATTTATTGCCTTCACAGCGCATATTTATTTGTGGATAGTTTGAAGTTTTTGGTGCAGCACTTCTTCTACATGCATAAACCTTCTAGGTTGCCAACTTTTATTTTTAAAAGGATCGTTTAAAAAGAAAAGTAAAGTCCAAAATTTCAAGGGAAAAAAATAGTACTTAGTGAAGAGTAGAAAAACAACGTAAATAATCAAACAGAGGTTATTACAATTTTGAATCAATATTTAGCATTAAGATTTGTAATTGAATATTTTTTGTTTAGAAAAGAAAATAAAAATTACATTTAAACTCAGATGAAAGCGTGTTAAGGTGTCATTTTCATGGATCTCGATTTAAATCTCGAATTTGTATGCGGATAAAAGTTGCCCTCTACCTTGAGTAAATAAGTTCCGATGCTAACAATTTTTGATTTCAATTCAATGAAATCGTAACGTTTGGGATTATAGTACAATTAGACAGTTTCAGTTGCTTACAGTATTAACAATAATACATTGCTAGTAATTGAAAATTTCAAGTCTTACATAATTAATTGCTAAAGAGATAATTTCAATTGATTCAAATCGAGAACTGTTAGGAACAGGGCTAAGCCGGGCATCCTGGATGTTAGATGTTAGAAAACACAAAACAGTGTCGTTTTGTGTTTTCTAACACCTAAAGGCGTGTCTTTACGCCTAAAAATAACAAAACTACTCACTATAAAACATGTTAGCTAAATATTGCAGTCTCCTGCGATTTTTAAATATGAACATGAAAAACAAACATCAAATACTAACCTATATACGAAATGCAAATCTCAATGTTCGAAAATAAAATTGCCTCCTCCCCCGCAACGTGCGTGGCCTAACTGTTTTGTTAACTCAAACAACTAACGTATGGCCTTAACCCTCTCCTGAGAGGAGACCCGAGCCCAGCAGTGGGACATTATGGGTTGTTGTTTAAACAACTAAACATGTTATCCAAAGCTGAAGAAAAACATCCCCGCGTTCGCCTGTGCGGGTGAGCCAATTTAATTTCATAGTTGCTTGCGAGCATTTGGTTATGTATTTGGTTTTTCCTGATTTGCAATTTCTGAGCAACGAAAAGATTTCAGAGAATTCAGGGAATTGACACTGTCTCTTAGAACTACTTTTGAAAAAAGCGTATATTTCTTGAGCTAAATCCTCACATCTTCTAGGTAGTTCTTTACAAGCTGCTAAGGCACAAGATGGCCAGAGTGACATACACATTTCATGATAATTATATCGAGACAATGTTCTTTAAGGCGACTGGAAACTGAATTATTGTCACCCATCATTACACTGCACCCACCTGCAGCAAATCCTATTAAAGTGAGAGGAATATTTACGTCTACGAAATATTTGATTAGAGCATTCAATAAATTTTCCTTCGTTAACTAACTCAAGATTTGATAAATTTAATGTTTTCGACGGTTCCAAAAATTTACGGGCATTTTTTTTTTGATTTCTCACCATAAAATCTTACGACTATACAAGAAGACGTGTGGGTGCTTATATCAGTGGAGTTTTCTTAAATTGTTTTTACGCGGCAACACTGGAGGTCACCTTCAGCTTCTATACCTTGACATTACGACGTTAAGCTTGGCTATATTTTTGTCGTAACTTGCCGCATTGATTCTGTGAT
Source organism: Hyphantria cunea (assembly GCA_003709505.1). Lineage (NCBI taxonomy): Eukaryota > Metazoa > Arthropoda > Insecta > Lepidoptera > Erebidae > Hyphantria > Hyphantria cunea. The sequence continues at coordinate 452,557 of PKRV01000151.1, forward strand.
TTTACAATAGAGGTTTTTAAGACTTTTCTTCAGTATGAGTGGTGAACCTCAAGCAAAGCGGACGAAAATGAGTGCCCTCGATCAACTCAAGCAATATAGCACGGTGGTCGCTGACACCGGTGACTTTGAAGGTTATCCTTGTTAATCTCTTTAATTTTTTTTTGTTACTTTTTAATGAGATAAAACTGTTTTTAATATATTAACATGTCTCTGATTCAGGTACTTTGGACTTAAAAATCATATTTAAAATAAATTAAATGTATCATTTACATAAAACACGAGACATTGGTTAAATTAAAGTATCGTTTTGATCATTATCATAAATTTATATCTCAGTATTATGGCCATACTCGAGGTCAACAATTAGAGGTCAGACTATGACAATGTAATAATTATATGAATAGTTTATAACTTTTATCGGTTTTATGAAAATATTAAGTTTCTATACACAATACACTTTTTCTACTCAACTTGATTTCGTAATCACGTCTTGTTCTATGGCAGAATAGTATTGCTACAAAATATGAACTTATCATATTGCTTAAGAAGAGGTCAATGGTTAAATATAACATATGTGACATAAAATATTGAGTAACTTTAAACTTATTGGGGTATATTCAATTTCCTGTTGACCATGTATCTAAACAAATTAACCTTTAGATGTTAAATTGAAAAAAACTATGTTTTGCTTAACTTATAGTAACATTATTAAAGCTGTGTAATGCAGTATATAATAACATTATCATAACTGCCTTGGTGGCGCAGTGGTAGTGTATGCGACTGCTGTCCATGAGGTCTCGGGTTCGAATCCTGGGTCGGACCAAATGTTTGTATGATCTACAAATATTTGTTTCGGAGTTTGGATGTTTTTTATGTATAATATGTATGTATTTACAAAAAAAAAAGTATTCATGTATTCATATCAGTTGTCTAGTACCCATAATTCAAGCTCCGCTTACTTTGGGACTAGATGGCGTTGTGTGTTAGATGTCTGAAATATTTATTATTATTATTATTATTACACAGCTTTAATACATATCTCCATAATTGAAGATTTAGTTTGACAACTATGATTAGATTACACATATGCAATATATAATCTAATAAGGTTGAATATGAATAAGTTTTTGAATTCTGATTGCTTCAAATTTTTCTATATATCACTCACACGCACATGCACACGCACGCACGCACGCACTCACGCCCGCACGCACGCACGCACGCACGCAGACACGCACACGGGGACTCGCACCCGCGCGCGCACACACACGCGCACACGCACAAATACATATATTATATATAAGTGCCAAAAGATTTTTTATAGTAATCATGTTATAATAAAAAATTAAAAGTGTAAATGAATTGTGTTTTTTCAGCAATGAAGGCGTACAAACCTACAGATGCTACAACTAATCCTAGTTTAATCTTGTCTGCTGCTGGAATGGAGCAGTACCAACATTTACTTGACAAAGCAGTTAAATATGCAAAAGAAGTTGGCAGGTATGTTATTTTAGGTGTTAGTTCTGATCCAAAACAGGAATTATAATTTAAATATCATATAATCAAAATAAAAAAAAAATGTTATTGTATTTATTTATCATTATTTTTTTTGTCAAAAGACATAATAGAAAAAACTTAAATGTGTTTAAATAAACACAGTTATATAAATAAAGTAATCCAAGTTACTCAACCATGTTCACTCTAATAGAATACAAATAGAATACAATCTATAATTAAATAAATCATACACCTAGTGTTTAAATAACAGGTATATGTCAGGTATCAACTTTGATTTATCAAACAACGGAACATGTTACATAAATAAATTTATTTCATGCATTTTGGCTGATACCAAATTCAATGACATGTATTGTAAAGTACTAGCTGACCCGATGACCTTGTTGCAGTGTGTTGTTCCATACTTAAAGACCTATTCTCATACCTACCATATTTACAAAAAATCATTCCAATCGGTCAAGGACTTTCATGGCCATGGTAATATTCTACTACTGTACTGTATGTATTAAGTAAATTGTTAAGTAAATCATGGGGAAAATTAAAAAAAGGATTATAACTAGGTGTTTATTTTAAGTAGGTAGAGCATATTGAATATTATCTCTAATAATTTTGTGTTTATTTTAGCACAATTGAGGAACAAATTTAAAAAAGGATTATGACTAGGTGTTTATTTTAAGTAGGTAGAGTATATTGAATATTATCTCTAATAATTTTGTGTTTATTTTAGCACAATTGAGGAACAAATTTAAAAAAGGATTATGACTAGGTGTTTATTTTAAGTAGGTAGAGTATATTGAATATTATCTCTAATAATTTTGTGTTTATTTTAGCACAATTGAGGAACAAATTTAAAAAAGGATTATGACTAGGTGTTTATTTTAAGTAGGTAGAGTATATTGAATATTATCTCTAATAATTTTGTGTTTATTTCAGCACAATTGAGGAACAAATATCGGAGACACTTGACATGCTGAATGTTTTGTTTGGCTGTGAAATACTTAAGATTATTCCTGGCAGAGTTTCAGTAGAAATTGACGCAAGGTAATTATATCTGTAATACTGTATACTGCTTCACTTAGCAGACTCCGGGCGCATTATTTTTAACTTGTCTGCTTTTTAAAACAAACAGTTCCATACATTTATCACAAACAGTTCAGTTCCTTCCTGTTGTTCTTGTAAGCAAAGCTTGAAAAATAGTGTAGGTCACCATGCTGCATCGTTTTTCACTATAAGGATTGTAACCACCACTCTTAAATTTTACTTATGCTTTTCATCAGGCAGAGTATCTTATATATATATAAAAACGGTCAAGTGCGAGTCGAACTCTAGCATCGAAGGTTCTGTACAAACCTTTGGTTAGTCTAGTCTATTAATTGCGTAATTTGCTTTGTGGTGTGAGTGGTTGAGATTTCAGTACACAGTACAATCACAACAATTATGTACATATGCGCTCATAGTGACAACCAATTGGGTGCAGAATAAACTCACACTAGGCCTTCTTTCTTTGACTCTGTACTGTATATTATATATCTTAATTTTATTAAAGGGATTAGTTTGAGAGACCTTTTTCACAAAACGTCAGTTAAGTTGTTTAAACATAATGGCTTAACTATATTTTATTAGAGTATGATTTGATATTTATATTTCAGATTGTCATTTGATAAGGATGCCAGTATTTCAAAGGCTATCAAATTGATTGACATGTTTGCTGAACATGGAATCAAAAAGGAACGCATTCTTATTAAGTTAGCCTCTACATGGGAAGGTATACAAGCTGCTAAGTAAGTATAACACCTTGAAAATAATGTGATAAAATCGGTAAAGCTTCTAATAACTTATACCTACTATTAGTTTATCAAAAGTAGGTTTATAATGATCAGTTGCTATATAATAAAATTGAAGTATCTTTAATTGAAACTTAACAGCTTTACACTATATAAAAGTATGTACTTACATAAAAAAATGAATATTAATATTTTTTGTCTGTCTGTGTGTTCATTTATCTTTGGAACGGCTGTACCGATTTTGACAGTACTGTCATTGGTAGATATCTGATGATAAAAGAAGTAACTTGGGCTATTTTTTTAGACTAGCTTAGGTCCGTGGCGTTACCCGTGTTTGGCGGGGGCTAAATATATGATGCCAAATGAATTTTAAAATAATAAGAATAATATTACAACAAAAAATAATACAATATAATTTTAAATAGAACATAATTTAACTGCTCTATATACTCTTCATATATTATTTAAATTAATTATTATCACAGTTTATTGTATTACAATTGTTTCTTTGCAGAGAGTTGGAGAAAAAACATGGAATTCATTGCAACCTAACATTGTTATTCAGTTTGTATCAAGCCATTGCATGTGCTGAAGCTAATGTCACTCTTATCTCACCATTTGTTGGTAGAATATTAGACTGGTGAGTACATATAAAAAAATAAATAAAAAATAAACAATAAAAAAAAATAAAAAAATATCTTTTGTATTCCTTTTGTATACTGTTCAACCGACTGCAAAAAAAGAGGATGTTTTCAATTCGATTGTATTTTTTATTCTACATGAATTTGAAACTTTGTTTTAACAATAAATGATGTTGAAAATTTTATGATCATTATGGTAAATCAGAGTATGTACATTGTCCAACATCATGATGCAATTTCAATATGTATTATGTACATAATGAAATTGCATCATGATGTCGGACAATGTACATACTCTGACTTCTGGTCATGACTAATTTCTCAAAGCAATTAGTAATTTGAATATCGCAGGTGCGTTGATTATGTGAATAATGAATATACCCTGTTATCTTATCGCCTCACAAACACTTAAATGATTTTTTTCATTATGCTGTTATTTACGTAGTAAATGATGTTCTTAAATAAATTATTAAGATAACAATACCTTTACCGCCTTATTTAGCAGATTCGTAATAAAAAAAAAAAATAGATTTTTACAACCTGTATGTTTATATTTGTCATCAATTTTGTATTTTGACATGATTAACAAGAAATTTACATGTATGTAGAATATACTTTAGTCATAGGCATACTGCGACTAGAAAATAGCAGGATAGGATTACATATACACATAGATATATAGCAAGTATAAAATAATAATAATAGCTATTTCTTCTTTCACAATGGTAAACATAACATCATGCAACAACAATTGTGGAACTCAAGCAAATATTGTGAGAGACCAGTGCCTGTTGTAGGTATATGCTAGAGCACAACCTGTATTACGGGTACCAGGTATACATAGATATAAATTTCAATTTCATAACAATTGATTCTCATCTTATAAGAGTTATAATTTATAAGCGAACTATGCATAGTTAAACGAGCTATGTATAACTAACTAACTAACATTATAAATGCGAATGTCAGTTTGTTTCGCTTCACACATTTATGGTTTACCACTAAATCTATTTTAAAAATCTTACACTGATAGAAAACTATCACAACGGCCAATAAATAACATTAGCAACCGTTTTTGCAGCGAAAATATATACTCGGGCAGACATTGGAATGCCACATTAAAAACATATTATTTCTTTTAGGTATGTGAAATCTACAGGCAAGACCTACGAAGGCAAGGACGATCCGGGTGTCACATCTGTGACCCGTATCTACAATTACTACAAAAAATATGGTTACAAGACTCAAGTGATGGCGGCGTCCTTCCGCAACACAGGAGAGATACGCGAACTTTCCGGTTGTGACCTCCTCACTATCGGGCCCAAGTTCTTGAAGGAGTTGGCTGCTAGCGAAGAACCCATGAAGAAAGTGAGTAGTTTTATTTGATGAAGTACTTTAGCCTTTAATCTCTAGCATAGATTACGTGTCTGAAATACTGCAAAGGTGTTTTCATAATTCTGATTAACATTATAAATGCGAATGTGAGTTTGTTTCGCTTCACACATAAACCACTAAATCTATATTAAAAATCTTACACTGATAGAACGCTATTTCAACAGTCAGTAACATTAAAAACCATTTTTGCAGCGAAAATATATACACGGGCTGCAGACAAAAGCTAGTATTTAACGAACAGCTATTGATAGAATTCGGTTTATTACTTATTGAATTTTGAACAGTATTGATGTGTCAAATGATTTCTACAAGAATATTTATATTAATGATTGCATAGAAACAGAGTAATATATATAATAATAAAATAACGAAGTGTATAACTTAGGTTAGACAACATTATTTTCTATGCTCATGCTATGTGTACCAAATACTTAATTGAAACTGAAGGATAAACCCTTAATTTTCAAAGATCATGTATTAATATAGAAATTTGTGTAACGTCTCTGCGTCGTGTTTATTTTACAGTATTATAATGATTAAACCATAAGCGACTGGTTAAAAAAACACCCGTGGGTTTGAGGGTTGAAACCCGCCTCGAAATGTTTCTACACTAGTCATATTTTTAACACCTCTCATTTTTTCATAATAATATTATGGTTAATTAAAGGGAAATAGTCATTTTATTATCTTGAAAACTTCTCCGAAACTAAAACCTGACTATGCCCCGGGATTAAACTCCAATATAATTATAACACAAAGAGTACTTTATAACAAAAAAGTATCTTTTAATTATTTTTATTTTTACAGGTACTTGACCCTAAAGTGGCTGAACAGTGCGATTTAGAGAAAATCTCACTGAACGAAGCCCAATTCCGTTGGCATATGAATGAAGACCAGATGGGTACTGATAAACTGTCGGAAGGCATACGAATGTTCGCTTCTGATACTAGAAAGTTGGAGACACTCATTAAAGCTCTACTTGCTAAAAAGTAAAATCAAAATCAATCAGGGGATAATGATGAAATAGGTGTTAAGTTTAAATTTTAACATAAGGAGTGATGTTTTTATATTCTATTACCTAATTTTTATTGAACACCTTTTTTGTATTATTTTTTGTTTTGTAATGGGGACCATATATTTTTATACATTCCTGTATATTTTATTGATGATATTATACAAAATAAGTTGATTGGGTTTTGAAAAAATAAACACGTTTCTACAAATTTTTACTTTAATTTCGCTACATCATCAACAACCCATAATGTCCCACTGCTGGGCCCGGGTCTGTTCTCAGGAGAGGGTTAAGGCCATATGTCCCCACGCGAGTCTGCAAGTGCGGGTTGGGGACTGGCAAGACAACGTTGTGGCTACATAATCTTGTTTCCGTTGAATGTTTTTGCATTTTGGATGCCGCCCAAAGCTCTCCAACTAAGCTTCACGGCATAATTAGATAACTTATTGCAATTGTATTGCGATCTTATAATAAATCCTGAAGAGAGATACATGTTGGTAATATCTCCAGTAGCGGGAGAGCCACGCTTCGCCATGAATTGCGACCGGCGTTATACCACGGCCTCACAGAAAACCGGTGTGAAACAGCGCTAGCGCTGTGTTTCACCGAGTGAGTGAATATACCGGCGGCCCATACCCCAACACCTCCCCTCATCCCCATCTTCCTCCCCATCCCCCAAAGTCCGGCAACACACATGTGACGCCTCTGGTGTTGCAGATGTCCATGGACGGCGGCAATCGCTTACGTCTGCTCGTTTACCCGCGATTCCATAAAAAAAAACACTACAAACATTTTCGCAAATGTAACAAACAGCCGCCTGATCTCAAACTACACAAGACTTTTTACTAGATAATGAGATTGCTGAAATACATACTTGAATTCATTCTACATACCCAGGTACATAATATAGACAAATTACACCCAGACACAACAAATGACCGTGTTCATCTCAAAAAGATCTGGTTAGGAACTGAACTCAAGACCTTAGCAGCCGGGACAACTAATCACTATACCAACAGTCCCGTAAAACCCATCGGCCCGTTTTATATTATAGATAAATGAATAAAAAAAAATTTTGTAAGGCAACTTCCGCCTTAAGATACATACATTCCTTTATTGCGAAGGACTTTACAAACATACATGAAACGGGCACAAAGAAAAACCAGACTCGGAACAACAAATTGTCGATGACACTGAGTGTTATTCCATGTGGGGTTGTAACCCACAGCACTTTAACGCAGTAGAAAGTGCCATGGCGATCGCTTAAAATACTACAGCTGTGTAGTCACAAATAGTTTATATAGCTATTAACATCACCCGTATCCACAAAATCATATTTCACACACATTCACATGTGCATGAATCTAGTAAAATTCAATGAATGCATATAGTTCTGTTGTAGTGATTTACAAAACTATAGGCTAAACTATGCTGTGGTTTAGCGTGGGAGAGCCACGCTTCGGCATGAATGGGCCAGCTCCCGGAAAACCGATGTATAACAGCGCTCGCACTGTGTTTCACTGAGTGAGTGAGGATACCGGAGGCCTACCTCAATTCTTCTCTCATCCCCCTCCCCATCTCCCAAAGATTGGCAACAAACTTTTCACGCCTCTGTTGTTGCAGGTGTTCATGGGCGGCGGTAATCGCTTACCTTAGCTTGCGTCTGCTCGTTAGCCAACTATTCTGTAAAAAAATCTGTTGATATTTCTCATAATAAACATAAACGCTAATATCACCATTATCTCAGCCAAAAGACTCCCACTGTTGGACATAGGTCTTCCCCAAGGTTATCCACAACAACCGATCTTGAGCTACCCGCATCCAACGGCTTTCCGTGACCTTCATCAGGTCGTCGAACCACCTTGTTGGGGGCTTACCAACGCTGTTTCTGATACGCCACTAAAGAACTTAATAGTCTCATCTTCAACTGTTTCTGCGATGTGTCCCGCTCACTGCCACTTTACTTTTGCAATTTTTCGGAAAATATCGGTGACCTTGGTTCGTCTGTGGGTCTCCTCTTTCTTGATTCGATCACGCAGATGAGCCTTCTTATGAGGCTCATTGTGAGTGACCGCTAATATGTTCACTTTATCTTATGAATGTACATAGATTCTATAGGAAAGTTAAGCCTAGTAAAATAAAAAGGTACTGAAGAAATTGTTGCCATGTCGACTAATATTTAAAGACTTGTAAAGCAAAGAATAGTTGTTGGTTACTAAACCTGTCTATCGTTTGCTGTCATCTAGGTACCTATACAAATAAATAAAATTGAAGTGTTTGTGTATAATCTCAAATTAACAGTTTTTCACCAATATGCATATAAAAGTATATACCTACCGTTATACTTACATAAAAAAACATTTTTAGAATTTTTGTCTATCTGTTTCGGCTAATCTTTGAAAAGGTTGGACCGATTTTAATGGGACTTTCACTGATAGCTGATGATGTCAGGAGGCACTTAGGCTACTTCTCTTAGACTAGCATCGCTTATACTTAGTCTTTAAAATAAAAAATAATTGAACTAACAAGAATTAAAAATATTTCTTGTTAAACTTAGAAAAAAACGTTTTCGCATCGAGTCTATCGTTCTCATCGTCGAGCCCACAGTGCCTAAAGACGAAAGTCTTCAATGCGTGCGTCCTACCCGTAATGACATACAGAGCCGAAACGTGGACACTTACGGTTCGACTGGTCCATAAGTTTAAAGTCGCTCAGCGTGCAATGGAGAGGGCTATGCACAGTGTGTATTTTTTCGTAAACCACAATACTTTTCATCCTCCCATGTCGGAAAGAGTATTTTTGCCCTTCGTTAACCGAGTGCAAAAACCGTTTTTATCCACTAGAGGATAAATCAAATTGGATTTAGGACATCGTGTGTACTAAGTTTGTGAATTCAAAACATCATTTAACCTATTTACTGCTACCTCCATGTTGTCGAATTTATCATAAAACTTTTTTAATTTGTTAAAAAACTCAAACACGGAACCTTTCTAGTGTACTTTTTTTAATTTGCTTTGCGCGTGCCACTTTCTTTTCACGTCATATTGATAAAACCTTGGTTAAAAACAAGAACCTTGAAAACAAGTGAAAAACGTAAAATGAATAATTCTAGCTACGAGGAAATTTATTTGACGTCCATAGAACTGACTAAAATTGTTAATAATGCGCAAATATTAATACCTAAACTTAAATGTAAATGTTCTTTTCGCATTTAGTCATTTTTTCGCTGAGGTGGAATGAAAAGTTACCTGTTCCACTTGAATGCAAAGATTTTTCACCTCGTGCTCTTTTGATTCCCCTGCTAACGCTTAGGATACAAAATTGAACACACGGTTAAAAAGCAACTTTGCACCCTTGTATAATAAATAACTATGTAACTTAACTCCTTGTAGACGTAATATGTACCGTTATGTAAAACCCATACCGGGTTGGTTACTAATAAAAAATATTGAATGTCATCATCTCTATTCATCCCATAGCTGAGGTTTCGTCCAAGAGGATTTAGATAGAAGGAGAAGGAGGATCTAAGAAGTCAAGACAAGGGAAGCCAGCTACGCATAATAACACTGTAAAGAAAAGGAAAACTTAATAACTATAATAATAAACTAATATACCAAATATTATAATAAACTTTCTTATAACGACCCAATTGGTCATCGTGTTATAAAGGTTTTTCTAAGGAAAGGCATATGCTCTGAAGTAGACTATTATAAGCTTGATTTAACTCCTACCTATAAAGAAACCACGAAAATAATTCAAAAATGAGTAGCGTGTCCGTCTAGTGGTTATTTATTTATTTATTAACACTTAATCCACATGTTGTACAAAGGCGGAATGTAGAAATAGGATGTGGTAGGTGCAAAGAGTTATGGTTTTGTTTCTTTTTGCTATTGTTTTGGTTATTGTATCTCGCAAGTATGGCAGGGATCAAGCGTTGGATTCCTGCCCGGATAAATCTTGTGTAATAAATACATAAAAAATTGTTTCTGTGTCTAGATGTATATTTAGAAATATTTGTGTTCTGTAAAATACAACAAGCTTGAAACTTATTACACACTATATGTATATACACATGTACATGTTACATACTATATATGTACATTTTTTCATCCGACTAATGTTGGAGTTTAATTCAATTCTGTCTATTCCTTCGGGGATAAAGACTTGAGTGTATATAAGTACCTATGTGTATAAAATAAAATGTACCATTTAATTAAGATAATATATTGCTAACTGTTATATGTTATTTTATTCCTTGGAGAATACCTAATACATCACTTCAAATCAAATTTATTGTGTCAATTTCTTAGGTGTATCGAGATGACTAAAATTGTTTAATGAAACTTTGAGAATTCGAAAGAATCAAACCTGCATGTCGTGGCAGCACTGGCATCGGTTGGGAGTTTTATCAAAGGTTCACAACTCTTTATGGCTAAATACGATCATGATAGTTATCTAAGTATCTATTTAAGTTACAGATTTCAACATAAAAACAAGTAATTACCTGTTGAAATTTAAAGAATTGAATTCTAGAGCACCTCTTTTTAAATTAGTTTTAACTTCCTCATAAATAATCTTTCAATTGATAGCAAATATTATGTGATATGATATAACCTCCTCTTGTGCGACATCGCATATATCGTTATTGCTTACTAATTGGTTTGGAAGTGGGAAAGGAAGCCGGAACTGCCTAATATGTTTAGAACGTGTGATGATTACTCAGATTGATTACAAATTGTAATTCTCATCAACCTATCACCGTCCACTACACACACACACAAATCTGGAATCCACACGAAAAGGTTTTCAATTTCTACCTGTAGTTTTGTAGTTTTTTATTAAAACATTTCCGGGAAGTTTATAAAACAAGCTAGTTGGCTACCAAGGTAGGACGCCAAAAGGAGCCCGGCGATACATCCCGAGGCTAACCAAGTTACACATTGTAAAATTAAGCAATCTAAGCCAGGTCTACCTTTGGCTGGGTGACCATAGTTAAGTTATTGAGACCCTTTCGAGCCTAGGAGAGTACATTAAGCCATCGGTCCTGACTGTCATACAAACATCTGTGGCAATCGTTACGGGTAGTTGGAGCCCTAAAAATCCTGAAAAGTATTTTTACAGAACTTTGATATCGGGTAATACTTTCCTTATCCAGGTCCGATGGCAGTTGGCATGGTAGCTCTGCGTAATAAACTTAAGTTCAGCCATGTCGCAGTACATTTAAAATCTACCGATTTAAAAATACTCTGAGGAAAAAAAAGAAAGGTCATAGAGTTAAACCATGTCTTCGAGCAATACAACGAATTAACTGGTGTCATGTTCACGAGGATCTGTTTTCCTGGTTTTCATACATTCAGAAACTAGCCTATCTTAACACTTACGCTATCAATTCTTTTCAGTAACTTGAATGAGAGCTTGAAAGATATGGGTACTTTACTTTACTACTCAGACTGTATCAGTAATAATTACTGTAAGTTTTTATTTCCTTGCAATTTCAAAGACCCTCTGATTTATCAACTCATTGGTTGGAAGATTGTTTGTATTGGATGGATTACAGAAATGCAGTAACGGCCAAACAAAATGTTATGCTAGAGCACTAATTAAAGAAGTCTCCTGGAGTATTAACAGTTTAATCAATCAGTGAGTATGTTGATTGAGATTATGTTTATCATATATAAAGCAATGTCCCTCGGGGACAGTATTTTTTTCTGCAGGTAAAACTTTCACCAAAAACTATCCTATGAGCTCAGCTCACACACAATGTATGAGCTAACGATGATCGCAAAGGCTCTGATGGTGCTATATCTTTTCTATTTTTCTGGTTTCAATTTCTATCTATGAAGGATATCTATACAGATTAGGATCCCGTAAAACATTGACTATTTATGCAAAATATTGATTTTATAATTTACTACACATCTGTTTGCTTAGACGTTGAGAGGAAAGAGGAAATTGTGATATCACGGATATTGCTTTGCCCATAAACGTACCTATGTAGGTTGACTATTTTCCTTCTTATAGAGGTAGTTACAACATACATCACGCTAATAGATATTTTATAGTCTTTATCGCAATATAATGCCTTTGACATACTTACCGCTGAATCCTATTTTTAGTTTTAACTAACATATTAATCTAATGCCTGATACCTATGTACCTAACATAGGCAATAAATATGTTACTTAGAAATACAAGTTCTTTGAAAAGTTTTTTAATAAAAGGACTGTCATCGTCTTCTTCTTCCTAGTCTTCATTAATCCTCAGATTATTTGTGGTCGGTTTCTGAAAATACTATATGAATAGTTAATATAGAGTGAACAATAATATAGTGCATACTTAATGAAGAAATTATACTTTCTACAATTAGCAGCTAACAGCAATGTTAACATGTATCTAATAGGTATGTTAGGAAACAGTTACATAACAAGCGTACTGAAACCATTACCTACTTGCAAGTAAATGTTTCGTAGGACATGAGTATATTAGAATAGTTTATTGCGATCTAAGTCTGTAATCAGTATAAGTTAAGATTTAATGTGTTGAGATAAATGCAGGGAAAATCGAAAAGATGATATAGTAAAGAAAATTTTCACAACGGGTAGAAGAGAGCGGGGGTGCGGAGGCGGCGGAGGCTTGATATTGACCTAGATGTTCATTCAGAGTTCGGTCGATGCGAAACTTGACATCTGCGCGTTCCTGCGTTTTCTATTTTTCGATTTAATGTACACTTAACTCTCTCGCTATTTGATTTATTTTACATAAACGGCCGCGTTTAAACAGTACCTTATGTTGGAAATTACTATTGAGGACCTTCGCTGTAGTCCTGTCGAGTGTGATGTTCTGTGAGAGACTCGGTATTGCTTGTGACATCTATGCGGTGATGACTGCCGATATAATGATTAAATTGCAATGCTTAGGAATATAGTTTTAGTTGTGATTTAATTTATGATGGCAAAGGCATCCAACGCATCACAGTCTCAAATATCAGCAGTGACAAAAAATATTTCTACCATGGATAAAAAGATCGTTGAGGTAAGTACCAATTTATTCAGAAAATTAGGCATTCCTGTAACGTTTACGTAACTTAATAGGTATAGGTTTGATAGCAATCAATCTCTGCAGACATTTAAATATTCAATACAGATTTTCATGTCTTTTAACTATGTAGGTCATTCAATCTACATGATATGAAATCTGTATATATATACCTACTCATTTACCTATATATCTCGCAACAATGACGAGGTAGAATTGATGGAGCTATGTACATACCTATAAACTCGATTTTGAAACTCGCAAATTTACATCAGCTGTTTCAGCAACAATATAAAACGTTTAGATGTATGCTCTGACGTACTAGCTAAAAATTAAACATTATAGAATATTCAATGAATAGTTGGGTTTTCTAAGTTAAGTAAAGCATTTTCGTCGGAAAATCGCCATTTTTTAAAATCTCTGGAGGAAGTGACATTATATTCGTAATTAGTCTATTATACAATATCTATATTTACCTAAGGTTATGTGATCATGCTTTAGTTTTAAAAAAGAACAGGACATTTTAAAATATTCTATTTCTGAAATTCTTACATCACGAAGCGATTTAAAATGTAATAAATGTACTTAATCAAAACAAACACATTCAGTTACAATACATGGCATGTATTTTCTGTTTCGGTATTTAATTACAAATCGGTAGGGTAATACTATTTGTGACATGCGCGACACTAGGTAATTGAGCATTCAAAATATACCTACGTTCAACGTACCTATTTATGTAATTCCCATAAACGTTCAGTTTATCGTTAAAATAGTTCGTGTTCATAATTTATTATCAAAAATATTTATTTCTGTTTTCACATTACATAAAACCATCGGATATCTTAAGTCTCCGAATTACCGTAGGTACTTACCGTCTTTAATTAAAGTATCACATTCCACCTAAATTATTTAAGGTAGCTGCAAAATTCATGATAATTTTAATGTTTATAAATATTACACATGCGATTTTTGTAAAACAATATTTTTTTTCTCTCGATACGATTTCATGGCGACCATCGCCCTGATTTTGCATATTAGGCTAGTGCTCTAAGATAATTAGTTTGTTGATTTTGCTAATGTATCGGTTTCAGGTACTTTAGAATGAGTTGGCATGCCTTCTACCAATTATTGGTGTTAATTTATTACGGTGCACAAATCTTTTCGTCATTTTTATTGAAAATAATTGGTGGAAACCATAATTGAATAGGGGACCGCCTTCCATTAGCGCTCTTGAGTTAATGCCCAACAAAGTTTTTTGATGATAATGTGGTCTTACCTTGTTCAATACCGACAACAAATTCCAATTTCATCAAATGTTTAGAAAATTCCTAGACGCAGATAAAAACTTAATGAAGAGTCGAACAGCAATAATATCTGTCCTTTTCTCTGTTATCAGAGCAGGGAACATTTGAACCATGAGCCGGCTGCGGAGGAGGCAGAGCCGGAGCGTGGCAATTGGACTGGTCGCTTTGATTTTCTCTTGTCATTGCTGGGATACAGCGTGGGCTTGGGAAATGTATGGAGATTTCCGTATTTGTGTTATAATAACGGAGGAGGTAAGAAGCTTACAGATAAGTAACTAAATAGTGCATATTAATGTACATATTAGGTCAAACTATGCATTGATGAAAAGGAAGGAAAATCCTCATCATCCAAATCCTATAGCGACCCCTCAGGGAGGATGGTATAGCAGGTCAAAACGTCCCTTCTAATAAAAGGCATTTGTCCAGTAGTAGGCTATTCAAATCTACTCATCGCCGTCCACTATTAAATGAAGGTTTACACCAAGAAGCGCCAACTTTACTGATCTAGGGCAGTCCTCATCAATCTGATGTATGGACTATTAAATCCATACATCAGATAGATCAAATCAGTCTTATCAGAATGCCGTGCAATGGGAGAAGCCTATGTCCAGCAGTGTACTGCAATAGACTGATGATGATGATGACGACGGAAGGTCGTTGATGATGATGCTATGATGGTGTAGTGGGCAATGAGGTCACCTTGCCTCACATCGGACAACACTATGAATGTTACACAAATTGTTGTTCTAAACCTTATTCTTAGTGATTACTTACTCATTGAAAAGATTATTTAATTATTGTATAGTGCAATAAATATCGTACGTGGAAAAAGTTGCCTAAAAGTAAAGTAGACAAGCAGTTGAAAGGTTACGAGAGCCATGGGGTCAATCTAGTACATAAAGTAGTTAAGAGCCTGTTCCTTCCATGTTATCGGATCGGGATTTCTACACTCAAATGGAACTTGAAGATCAGCCGCATATTAGTGGACTTAAAATCGGCCTCAACCTACTTGGTTATGAAAAATATTTTTTCTTTTATTTCCAGAGGAAAGTTTTGACACTAATAATAATAATAATAATATTTTTTTTTATGAAAAGAGCTACATATACGAGAACTTTATAGTTAATGAAACCGTTTATAGCTAGACATGTATTCTTAGAGTATGCCGTCTGGTTTAAGTAATAGTAGTGATTTGGTCACCACTTAGATTTAATATTTATGTCATGAGCACAATTATTTACTATTATTTTTATGTCTGGCTTGTGAATGAAACTTATATTCTATACTGCACTTTAACTTAATATATTTTTTACTTTTACTTTACATATTTTAATTATATTTTGTAAGCCCTATAGGAGCCGACCATAATAAACAGTGAACACTTGCGAGTAGTACATTACATAAAACCTTTGTGTACATATCCAAAAAAACTTTTACTAATTTATATATAAAATATGTGGTAATAGACAAATTAAGGCGCTTACAAAAAAAAAATCATGACCGAAACATTTGTTAACAAGTATTCATACTTAATTGCTCTGAACTTGCAATCAATTCAAATCAAACATTCGCTGGTCCGAAATCACTCAATACCGAGAACGATGCTGAAACAATTATTTTAATGAATATTACTTGTAGACAAATTGTTCGAAAATATACAAGTAGATAACTGTAGATCGTAAAGTATGTTATTCTTTCCATAATTAAAAAAAACAACCTATAACAAAGTTAATTTGTTTACAGGAGCATTCTTGATACCATTCACAATCATGTTAATAATAGCGGGTTTACCTCTAATGTTTATGGAGTTGTCCTTTGGCCAGTATGCGGCTTTGGGACCCGTCGCAGTCTACAACAAATTTTGCCCGCTCTTTCAAGGACTTGGTTACGGCATGGTGATAGTCTCTTGTATTGTAATGCTGTATTACAATCTTATCATAGCATGGACTATTTACTACATGACTGTATCATTCTTAAGCATTTTCTACCAACTGCCTTGGCAAAATTGCGATGCGGAATGGAGCACTAAACGTACGTATGGATATTTTTTTCATTATTAGTACTAGGCCAAAATGTTTGCATCATCGTTGATTGGTCTTTGTGGGTACTACGATCCTCCATTTAATTTTTATTATATATTTTAGATTGCTATTCTTACGAAGAAGCAGACGACTGTGATGTAAGTAATGGCACCTACTACCTAAGGCAGTGCTATAACCAAACATACTCTGATGCTAATAATATCGTGGAATTAGCAAAAGACGCATTGAGGCGCCCTCCGGCTGAGGAATACTTCACGTGAGTTTCTTAGTTAAAGTATAATTTAGATATAAACCGTTAAATAAAACTGAAAAACCAGATTAGTGCGATCTGATCTTCGCATTTAGAGTTCCGAAGGTTGACTCTCTAACTCTTTAGCACTTTGAACACGGATCGGACTTATGATTATAGAACGTAACTGGGATATTAATTAAGGATTATTAAGAGGTTTTAACACCCTTGTGTGAGATGATTATGATATATGTATAGGTTGATGGCCGTTAATTTGGCGAAGATGATAGAAACATTCATGCTTGGTCTAACATAAAACATGCCTCCCCCCTATCTTAGGTGCAGAGTGGCATACCGTGTGGTCTTAGTAGGTTGGATTCCGATGCGAGGGGGCGACGTTACGCGTGTGCGTCGCCTAAATTGAGAGTTTTCAACAGCAGACGGTGCCCACTTCAGTGCGGGCAGGCGCTGGGAGGGGTCTGGATGTCGTAAGAAAGCGGTTCCCGGATCCCTTCCGTTTCAGGCGCAGAGTGGCACACCGTGTGGTTTTAGCCGGTTCGATTCCGACACACCGATCCGCCGCAAACTCCGGTGGGGTGAAGGCCCGAGGGGATTTCCACACATAAAAAAAGTTGGATGCCGATACACTACCCCGCCGTGAAATCCGATGGGGTTACAGCCCGATGAGGTTTCCACACGTAAAAAAAGCCCGAAATATTTTTTTACAAACAGGGGGTAACCCTGGTACTTTTGATGAACATGGCAGACACATTTAGTAAAAATATGTACACATATACTTAGTCTAACATAAAATCTCCTTCTTTTATTAAGACTATTAAATTGTTAAAAACAGCCCAATGCATTTATTCTTACTTCTTGGTTCCAGAAATCAAGTGCTGGGGCTATCATCAGGAATTGAAGAAATAGGCCATATTCGTTTCGAAATGGCTGTATGTCTATTCGCAGCCTGGTTGATCGTATTTCTTTGTCTGTGTAAAGGAGTTCAATCTTCTGGTAAGGTAAGAAGACTCTTATTATTATTTTATAATTTGAGATGTTATGAACCGGTCATCTCCCTTCTCTTAATTTATCTTTTCCCTTGTTCCTATATTTTAAAAACAATCACATTTCCAAGGAGGGTTAGCGTCAGGCAGGCGGCAGGCTATAAGTTGTCCAAACCACTGTTTTGTAATGAAAAATTGTAAAAACGCGGGCGATAGAGCTAGGGCGTACCCCTTTAGTGACGCGCGGGAGCAGCCGGGTACGCGAATAAATGGACAAGGGCTGCTGTATCTATAAGGGCGGATACAGTGTAAGAAGCAAATGTAAGACTGAGATATGGAAATTTGAATGTTGGAACGATGACAGGAAGAGCGAAGGAGCTAGCGGATGTATTAAAAAGAAGAAGGATCAATGTGGCATGATAGCAAGAAACCAAATGGAAAGACACGAAAGCTACAGAAATTGGTGAGGCTTTTTTTTGTTTCAATTTGTATTCTATATTGCGGGGGGGATGGTAAGAAAAATAGAGTGGGTGTAGCATTCTGTAGGAGCTTGGGACGGAGTGATCTGAAAGAGGGTAAACGATAGAATAATAGTCGTGAAAGTAGTGTCGGAGAGTCTGATTCTGAACGATATTAGTGCGCACCTCGAGTTGGATGTGAAGCTGCAGTGAAAGAAAAATTTTGGCTAGATTTAGATGCAGTAATGAGGAGTATTTCTGAGTATGGGGAATTTTTAATAGGAGGAGATTTTAATGGGCATATTAGATAGGATAGGTAACGAGAATTATGAAAGAGTGCATGTAGGTTGGAAACACCCAGCTATCGAAACGTTGAGGGCGACAACTTGCTCCAGTTTGCCTTATCGTTCGACGTTGCAATTGTTAACACCTGGTTCCAAAAGAGGGATGAACGTCTCATCACCTATAAAAGTGGTAACCACAGAACACAGATTGACTATCTCCTTATTAGGAGAAGTAAGTTGAACTGTGTTTACAAACTGCAAGGTGGTGCCCGGTGAGTCAGTAGTAGCGCAATATAGACTACTACTTCTGGAAGTTAGGACAAAAGTTGTAGGTAAAAGTAGAGGGAACCGGCCCCCTCCCCGAATCAATTGGAGAATGTTAGAAAACGAACAGCATGCTAGATTATTTAAGGAAAAATAGCAGGTAAAATGATAGAAATGGGTGATATGCAGAATAAAACAGTGAATGAATGTTGGAACGAAATTTCGATCTGTATAAGAAAGTCCGCGAAGGAATTATTTGGAGAAACAAAAGAGAAGAGTGTGATTGATAGAGGGCAGGTGGTGGTGGAATAAAGAAATACAGAGAGCTTTGAAAGTAAAGAAGAACGCATTTAAATCTTGGCAAAATGAAAAAGGGTGTGAAAGAATGAAAGAAATCAAAAAATGTGGAAATAACAAGTGTAAAAAAAGGTAAAAAAAGCGATAGCAATGACCATAGTTGAAGCTGCATGTCTAAACATCTGCGAGATCCCAGAGGGAAAAAAGATCTCGTATGCATTGCAAAAAGTAGAGAAGAAAGAGCGGAAGATTTGAAGCATGTTAGATGCATAAAAGATGAAATAGGGAGAGTGTTAATAAAATATGAGGATATCAGGTGCAGATGGAAGTCTTACTTCGAGAAGCTGATGAATGAGGAAAATGAATGGACTGGAATTTTGAGTGATGTGCATGTGAATACGGGATTAGTAAATGAGATTTATGATATATGTGAGATAAGTATTGTTTGAGTGACAGTACGAAGTTTGAAAAATGGAAAATCCGTAGAGTCCGATGGTATACAAGTTGAAGTATGGAAGATACTGAAAGAGGACAGACATCAGTGGTTGACTTTATTCGTCAATAAGTTGCTACAGGAAGAGGTAATACCGGATGAATGGTGTTTATGTTCGCTTATACCCCATCTTTAAAAACAAAGGAGATGTACAGGAATGTGGCAGCTCTAGAGGAATAAAGCTTAATCCACATAATATGAAAGCTTGGAAGAAAGTTATTGAGAGAAGAGTGAGAGAGGAAAGTGCAATAAGTCGAAACCAATTTGGTTTTATGCCCGAAGAGGTATGCCAGTGGTGTGAAGCTGCCCGTCGAGCCACGATGGCTCGTTGGTCGTCGCGGCTGGAGGCACATCGTGCTGGCGCGGGAGGACGATCTTCACTCGGACCCGATCCGCCGCCAGCGAACCGGACGCCGGAGGTGCGCCTACCAGCGCCTGATGCCGCCCTGAGTGTGGCCACGGATGGCCGGGAAGGGTATTCCCCTCCATCCGCTTCAAAGGCCAGCCGCAAGGAGGTGACGTTACGCGTGTGCCGTTCGTTGCCTAAATTTAGAGAGTTTACCAGCAGACGGTGCCCGCTTCAGTGCGGGCAGGCGCTCCCTCCCGGATCCCTCCCGTCACAGGCGCAGAGTGGCACACCGTGTGTGTGTGTGTTTTAGTCGGTTCGATTCCGACACACCGCCCCGCCGCAAAACCCCGGTGGAGTGAAGGCCCGAGGGGGTTTCCACACGTAAAAAAAAGACAAACTTCGCTATACCATTCACTAGTAACTGTTCTACTGTCTACTAGCGGAATTACTGCTACTGGTCCACTGCGTCGAAAAAAAGTGCTGCGTGAGTGCACTGCTTCCTGAGAGGACCGTAGTTTTATATGCATGCTTCCTCTGTTGTAAGGATGTAGGATACGTTTTGCAAAATTTCTCCTTCTAACTTTTCTTACATAAATTTGCACCAATCAATACGACGGCATTTTTGTTCATTGGTGAGAAAATAAGATATCCATCGCAAAGCTAAGCTTGCTAACTTTAAAGTATTCATGCAGAATGGGGGAAACTGTACCGGACCCAATGATTAGTTCAGCTTGTATTTCTTGATGTGTAATATATCTATTCTCTCGCAATGTATATCGTTTTCATGAGTTACTGCAGTTGGTGGTTGGCCGGGTCTGGGGTCATCGTTCTCTCGACCACGTTTAAATTCACGAAACCAACAAGTAATTGTTGTTAACGCAGGAGACTGAGACGCAGACTGCCCAAAAGCAGTTTCTAAACTTTCTTGAGATTCCTTGAAGTTTAACCCTCGTTTATAACCATAGAAAATCATTGCACAGAAAGCTTCCCGCGAGACGTACATAGTTGCAAACAAAAGAAGAGTGACAGATAATCTCTAAACATATTGAAAACTACACATAGGTGGCTAGCTGCTTTCATAAAGGAAATTTGTATTGAAATTAGTCGTCAATCCAAAATAGTTTCATGAAAGAATAGATTGTATTTATACAATGGCTATCAATAAAATTTTCGGAACAACATAGGTATGTTATTTAATTTGCTTCTTTAGCTGTTTATTTACTTAGGTTTTCTAAATAAAGAACTTGTAATATGGTATTCCAAATTTGATATTAAATTAAATATTCAAAATTTGTATTAACTAAGCACAAATAATGCTCTTTGTGTATTAATCTTAATTTTTAGGTTCACATTTCGCTCTTATAAGGCCGTGACATTTCATATTTCTGAGCACAAGATTATAGCATCGCATATTAAATTGAATATTCAAAATTCGTATTAACTAAGCACAAATAATGCTCTTTGTGCAATAATCTTAATATTTTAGGTTCACATTTCGCTCTTATAAGGCCGATTCATTTCATATTTCTGAGCACAAGATTATAGCATCGCATATTAAATTGAATATTCAGAATTTGTATTAACTAAGCACAAATAATGCTCTTTGTGCATTAATCTTAATTTTTTAGGTTCACATTTCGCTCTTATGAAGCCGTGTCATTTCATATTTCTGAGCACAACATTATAGCATCGCATCGTATTCGATTTATGGTTTTCAAACCTTAACACCATGCTCAAAACCAACTAAATTGTGTAATGAACTTTTAATTGTGACGTTCTTATATGTTTTATAGGACCACTTTTTAGTGGTACATACAATTCATAAGAACTATATACTACGAATATTTACTCGTAATCGTTTTGAAAGTAAAAGTATCACAATTAGTTTTTTTTTAAATTGTTGTATGGTTACCTGATTGTTAACCTCCATAATTATGTGATTTGTTTCTATACTCGTCTATGAAAAACTAAGTCGATTTGTTTGTATTTTAGACACTGATTTATTTATCATATGATTGGGTCTTCAGAAAATAAGAATTTGATTTGAACGAGCAAATACCGGTTTTCGGCAGTCCGGATCCATCTGAATGCATGCGGACTGCAGAAAAACGGGATAGTTCGTACTCATTGGGATAGGCTTTCGTTAGCAGTGGACGACGATAAGCTGATGATGATGAAAGCCGCTGACAGGCAAACGTTTGTGTGGGTATAATCAATACTAATTTGACTACACTTGTAACTTATTTTCAGTAACGTATCTTAATGGATTTGCAGGTGGTGTACTTTACAGCTCTTTTTCCTTATGTGGTTTTGGTAATTTTATTTTTTCGTGGAGTGACGTTACCTGGTGCATCCACGGGTATTCTTTTTTATCTGACTCCAGATTTTAGCCAGCTGGCTAACGCACAGGTAGGTAACTAGTATTTCAGTTTGCTTATTGTAAGATTAAATAGTATATTTTATTTATTCCGTCTTATCAATTTCCAGGTATGGGGTGACGCAGCAGTTCAAATATTTTTTGCATTAAGTCCGGCTTGGGGCGGACTTATTACGTTATCTTCTTACAACAAGTTCTCTAACAACTGCTACATGTAAGTCCTTAGTGCTTACGGCCTGGACAGATTTATTAACTTTAACTTGATATTTAATAAACCCTTTATTTTCAGTGATTCATTGATCGTGGCTGTATCCAACATAGCAACATCATTCTTCGCTGGTCTTGTTATATTCTCGGTAATAGGATTCCTAGCTCACGAGCTTAATGTAAGTGTCGATCGAGTTGTGGATCAAGGCGCTGGACTTGCTTTCATCGTATATCCTGAAGTGGTTACTAGACTACCGGTATCACCTCTGTGGTCTATATTGTTCTTTGTCATGCTACTAACTCTCGGCTTGGACTCACAGGTATTATAAAATATCACATATAGACATAATGTTTAGGCTCAAGATAGACATAATATTTAGATTCTACAAATTATGATTTATTTGGTCAACTGTACGCATTTTGGATACTGTACGCATGATGTAATTTGTGGAGATAAAATAAACATTATTATTATTATTAATGTAAATAAAGTATTTTCTCACTGTTGTGTTTATAACCATATAATTTGTTTTAGTTTGCACTCATGGAGACAGTTACAACAGCTATACTGGACCGATTTCCAAATTATCGACAAAAGAAAGTCTGGGTTGTGTTTTTTGTAGCAGTTTTCGGCTATCTTGGAGGACTCATTTTCACAACTAACGTACGTAAATTTTATTGATTGCTTTAGTTATACCTATCCTAGGAACTTTTTTGATAATGGTTTTATTATGATTATACAAGGTGCCCTCAATAGAACGGGAAGTTACGTACGGATCTTTCTGCTGACAAATATAACATTCTTTTTATCCGCTTGTTCAGAAATACGATTATCAACGATATATCAATAAAGTAAGATGTTTTGAACATTAAACATGCTCTAATATCAATCTAAACTAAGAATTCAAAATAAGTATTTTTTCGCAAATACGTGTATAAAGAGTGTACTGTACTGCACGGAGAAACGACTGAGTTTATTTATTTGACTGGTTCATTATAATTTAAAAAATGCTAAAATAGTAGTTAAGTTATAAGTATATGTATATGTGTGTACCTATGCAAATTATAAGACGATGAAACGTCTTAAAGCTAATGAGAATTACGTTGGTTAATTCCGTTACTATTAACAGTGCGAATTCCACTTCTCATCACTCTTCACTTACTTTTTTTTTGGTTACAATGCACAACACCACGGTGCTAGTTTAAACAGTGAAATTGAGAAATATACATAATTATGTTTACTGTTTAACTTATATAATTCGACAAGTAGCTGTTCTATAATTCATTGTTTTATTTTCTTCCTTTTTTAAAGCGAAATGTATAAGCAGGTACTAAAAATTTGCATACTTTGTAAATGACCTACTTTTTAACAGTAATAACTTAATCCATACGATCAATGAAGTACGGCTTTATCGTAAAAGAACCATGCCTTGGTACGAATTGGCCGGCTAGGTCTTTAAAATATCACAAACTTGTAGAAAACTTGTGTTAAGCAAGAGAGAGGTTACCGGATAACCAATATCTATTCCCTCCTAATTCTCAGCAGCAGTCTGATTGTCCTCAGCTTTTATTCTTTAATAAAAAAGAAATAGCAGTCAAAAGGTCTGCCGATAAAAGTGAAAAGACTGCCGATAAAAGTGAAAACTTATAACTTAAAATGTTATTTGTAAAATTAAATGTGCAAAATTAGAAATTTTATAATATAGAAATTAAAATTATCCACATCAAACATTAGCACGTTGGAGAAGCCAATAGATTTTCCCAGACCCCATAAGATTTTCACCTACCAAAAGGTGCTCAACGCGGGCAACGCGGCCAAGAAGTTTTGTGATGTCAGCATGTCGGTGACGCGGTGATACAAACTGATAAGATTTTCTCCTATCAAAAAGTGCTCAACGCGGCTAAAGAAGTTTTCACTGCAAAAAATGTTTCAGAGTGGAATGTACTGGCTACAACTAATGGACAAATACGCAGCGAACTGGTCTGTTCTGATCATAGCAATCGGGGAGTGTATTCTCATTGCCTGGATATACGGTGCTGAGAAGTTTTGTCGTGACATTCAATGCATGATAGGCCGCCAAACCAAGTTGTGGGTTTTCTTCTGGAGTGCAATGTGGCGAGTAATTACACCCGCTGCTCTGGTGGTACGTATCTTTAGAATGAAGAATCATCAAAATTTAGTATTGACAAGTTTCGGCTTTTGTTTTTTGTCAGCATGTTCCCAAGTGAAGTGGTTAGGTACCTCATTTATTGAATAAAATTGAATAACCATTTTCTATTTGTCGGTAATTATTATTAAATTTGTATACAGTTTATACTGGATTTCAATTGGATCGAATACCGGCCAGCTTCGTATGGGAGCTACGTTTATCCGATGTGGGCGGACGCCATAGGCTGGACCCTCGGTGTACTGCCTGTGGTTGTAGTCGTATTGATGGCAATTGATCAGATTTGCAGTGGACCTGATGATCTCACTATTATGGAGGTAAGTACAATGTATAAAAGTATTAATTGCTGTTGACCTTGTGTTAATAGAAGCTAATCTGAATCATAAGGATTTAGGAGGCTTTTACTTACCTGATGTGATAGTTGACAAACTAAAGCGGGAAGGCCTTTACTCACTAACTAACTACGCTAAGCAAAGTTATTTTTTAAGAGCAAACCATTGCATATGTTCGTGTATCATTACCAGGTTTTCTACTCGGTTGGCTTACAGGTTTCAGTCACGCCACGTCATGCACTACTGCACCAAGTGTTGTGCGTTCAAATCCCACATGGAAAAGCACTTTGTGTGATCCACAAATTGTTGTTCTGAGTCTGGGTGTTTTTTTGTACCCGTTTCATGTATTGTTCCTAGTTTGTAAAGTGTCCCGCGACACAGGATGATATTCCTAATGCAGTAGGTTTTTAAAGAAAATAAATTTATATATTCATCTTCAGTAATTGTTACCAGGTTTAAATCGCAGCCTTGTTTTTGGATGTATTTATAATTACTGTCACAATTACTGAAAATAAATTTATATATTCATTTTCAGTAATTGTTACCAGGTTTAAATCGCAGCCCTGTTTTTGGATGTATTTATAATTACTGCAGTTAAAGTTTTATATTTATTTTCTTTTTGTGATGATACCCAACTAGTGTTCAAAAATTTTACTTAAAATCTATTAAAAATTAAGCACATGTAAAGTGTGATGATTTGTTTTGTACTTTTTTAAAGAAAATTTAAAGTTTTAGTAGTTCTTTTTGTCAGTTTCCAGCTTTTGACACAGTAAGATCAAGAGGAGCAGTTTCAATTCAATTTTACTATTACAGAAAGCACGAGTTTTAGCACGACCTACGGAAGAATGGGGCCCTGCGTCAGTTGTTGGCACACTCAGAACGGAGACGGAGTTGTCACCTCCAGTGCTTTTGCTGCACGGCCGTCCTGTACTACGCGAGCGCGGCGCTTGACCCCCGCATACTCACCCGCTTGTTGCAATGCGAAAGGTAGACCCTTGCATACTATAGGTTCATCACTACATTAAACACTAGCATTATACTTCTGTGTCTGCAAATAAATAACATTGAGGTGTCAGTTTGAAATTTCAAATTAACAGCTTTTCACTAAATGCAAATGAAAGTACCTATTGACGATACTTACATTAAAAAATTAAGTCGCATTTTTTGTCTTCTGCCTGTTTGCTCCGGTTAATCTCTGGAACGGCTGCATCGATTTTGACAGGGCTTTCACTGATAGGTAGTTAATGATATAAGGAGTACTTTAAGCAACTTCTTTTAGACTAGCTTTGCCCTGCCGTGTTGCCCGCGGTTGAGGTCGTACCGCGGGTTACGCTGTGAAGCTCAGCTACTTTTCTATACTAATATTATAAAGAGGTTGTCTGAACCGACTTTTCAAATAACCAATAGAAAGCCACACTAATTGTTAACCTCAAAAATGCTACTGACATACACGCGGGCGGAGCTGCGGGCTAAAGCTAGTATTTAGCTAGCTACATCATTAGCTATGTTACTGAATTGTGAGACAAGCTCTATATGCGGTAGTTGATTTAGAAAAGCAAAACATTATAATAATCATACAAATTCAGCTAATAAATACAATAACTAAATTAATTTTTACGTTAATTTCAGACATCACAAGACGGCGGTGACAATACTTCTATCACAAGTGGAGTAGAAAATGAAATAAAAAAGACAGGAGCTATAATTAAAACTAAAAGAAACTCGATCAAACGGAAGGTCCAGAGTCTAAGTCACGAATCTGATGATGCAGTTGTAGAACCTCTGCTGCAAAAGGAAAAAGAAAAGACAGATACGATAAACCAAAGTGCCAAATATAATTTGTTATCCAAAACTAAGACTGACTTTAAAAATGAAAGGGAAAGTGATAAGACAAAACTCTTAAAAGGGGATAAGAAAGAAGATTCATTACTGTCTGATACTCAAAACGAAGTTAATTCAATTACGCCAATTCTTAGCTCAAATACGGTGCCAAAATATACAAATGGAGAAACATCACTACACAATCACATGAATACAAATGTTTTTAACAGCCCTGATACTTTGAAGGGTTTTCTTACATCTAAAACTCAAATTCTTGTTGAAATTGATGCAAGTAAACAAAGTGGGTTTAGTCCGAGTCCTTTAATTTTCACAACAGCTAAAATACACACGAGCGATAAAACAAAACACATGGAACCACTTCAAGTTACGCCAGTACCAATATTATCAACGATAGAAGTGAGCATTAAAGGTGAAAAAAATAGCAGTGGTGAGCCATCTGGATCAGTTACATCGAATGTGAGTACAGTACCCGCTAACATTTCAAAGAGCAATAAAAATATTTCAGAAAAATCTCAAAACTTAAAAACTTCTACGTTTGTGCCAGAAATAACGAGTAAAATCGTTGAGAATAAAGATTTTTCTGATGAAATTAAACTCACTCAAAATAATAGAGCAATAACTAATGAGCCTGCGATAGTTAAAGATTTAAAAATAGGTCCCAAATTACCCTCAAAAAGTCTGAAAGATGCGTCTTTCAGAGATGGTAATTATGTTAATAATAAAGAGAAAAATGATATGAATGGAAAACCCACAAAAATATCTTTATGTCAAGATTTGGGCAGTTCTACTCTAAATGAAATAAAATCGACAATACCAAGTGCCGTTTCTAAATCTATGAATACACCAGTAACTGTGCAAGCTAGTTCAACAAACAACGATATCAAACAAATTCCTAATACTCAGACAACGGAACAACAAAAAATCAATATTTTAACAACGTCACTGCCAGAAACGGATTTAAATAAAAATGTAACATCTCGTGACAAATGTGCACCAAGTCAATCCAATAAATCCGTAGTAAATCAGGATAAAACATCAAGTACTGCCTCTACTAGTAACAAACATCTTCAACGTCAAAAATATGCAATCGATAAGGAGGACACTAAATCACAATGTACTGACAATAATCCGTCTCCACCGACGTCTAAGATCATAAAATCAGGGCCAAAAATTCAATCTCCTACGAATGATGTAAATAGTACGAATGATAAAAAGATTTTGCCGAAATCAACCGCCAATGATAAACACGTCACTAGTCCCATTAGTAATAAATTGCCCTCCGAAAATGTGACATCTGCAAACAAAAATGCTATATTGAATTCTGTCAAACCAACTATATCACCACATAATATTCCATCATTGGCGGCAAAAACTCCAATTGCAAAGAATACTGATATCCCTACTACGTTAGCTGCGCAGAATGAAACAATTGCAAAACCTTCACCAAATAATGTGACAGTAAGTGGAAAATCTACTGGTAGTACTTCAAAACTTGAAACGAGTTTGATAACTAATAAACCTGTAACTGCTGTTACATCCTCTACGAAGATGACAAATGTTCCAATAGTTGATATTCCCAAAACATCACCAAATCAATCTGCTACGAAAACAAATATTACTAATATTCCGTCAACAACCTCTAATAAATTAATTGAAACCAATATTAAGAATCCAAGTCCTCCTAAATCTACGAGTAATACTAAGGTTCCGCCAGTATCAAAAACAATAGCCAAAACTCTTTCTTCACCTACACGCACTATTAATTCTGCCTCTGTATCCACCATTAGTGCTAAAACTTCTCCTGTATCAATTACTGATACAAAGAATGCTTCACTACCAGCAACTTCAGCAACGATTTCTAAACCAAAAACTACTACTGTGCCTACAACTGCTACAAACACTCCTTCATTAACGATAACGACAAAGAGTTCTACAGGTATACAAATTACTTCAAAGGCTTCTCCAATATCTACCACAACCGCAAAGGGTACTAGTGCATCAATTACATCTGACAAGATTTCAAATACACCAACAACAAGTAATGTAAGTCAACAAGTAACATCAAGTTCAGTACTCACATCGGTAAGTCAAGCATCCACAGATTCAACAACAAAGGCTCTACAACCGCATAAAAGAAGTCAAGAACTTACTAACGGTAACAAAACTTTGAATGGTTAACCGTAGATTTTTATTTATTTATGATATAAATCCGCTCAAGCCCTAATTATAATTATATTTAATTTTTGATTGGTCTTCTCACAATATGTTGAGAATAGATAATGAAGTATGCTATATTATGATATGATGATGTAATCAGATTGTACAATATAGTCAATGGCAGCTTATGTCCTAGCTTACAATTACGTTCGCAAACTTAAACTCAGATAGATTCTTTACTTGCTCTGTGTCATTATGTAGCACGTATTTACATAGTTTGTTATAAATAGTTGTAAATATCAATAATATTCAGTAAATAATTTTGTGAACTGATCGGTCAATATGTAATACTAGTCTTCACATAATATACGCCAAATTTAGTTACAGTAGTAACTTAGTAATAATGGGTGTTGCTCTAGGCGGCATTATTAGATATTGTTGAGCTACATAATACAAATTATTTGCTCATAATAATGAGAGGAATTGAAAAATAAAAACTAAAAAATATTAAAAAAATTATATTAAAAATGTGACTTATTTGATCCTTGTGGAGTATGTGTCACTTATACCTTATGATTTTGATAGGAAAAAATTGCAGGGCAATACTAGTATATAATAGTATATCATTACACGGAATGTAATACGTTGACGGGCATAAGTGGTAGGCTAGTGGTGCTAAGATATACAATATTTTTCATAGACAATATTGTTATTATATTTTCGATACCATTTAGAGGTGACTATCAAGTTCATCTCACATCGTCAATTTATATCATTATTTAATTGTGAAATATCAATACCTGAGAAGAATCCTTAAAAATATTTCAACCTATCAATAGGTGTTCAATAAATTCATTTATTAATGACGAGAGAAAATTAAAAACGCAGGGTAGAATCAGATAATACAAGAATTGTTTACTTAATATAACAAAATACATCTCAATACTATAAATTGATACTAATTGAAATTTTGAAAAATGTATCAGAAAGTTCAAGTTTAAGAGTAAGTTAGTAAAATAATTAAAACTGATCATTCCAAAAAATATGGGTTCGTTTTAGGTACACGCCAGCTAGTAGTTTCTTGGATGCAAAGGAAATATCTAGACTACATAATAAAGGTCATAAGTGTTATAACATAATCAAAGTTACGTACCTTTTTTTCATAAAATGACGACCTGTGAACGACTATTGATAGTGCGGATTACAAATATATGAAATGGTTTTATTTATTTATTTTTAAATGCTATCGATGTAAATTGAAATACCGGTGTCTATGAATATGTATTTATTGATAAGGTATTTTTAATTTTAAATAGTTTATTGGTTTATTTATTCACCTATGGCACGAAGAATTATACATCACAAACATAGTTAATTAAATGAACATAATGAAAGCACAATGCCAGAACCAGCGTTGCCAGTTTTTCTCTCAAATCGGGATTTTGCTAATTTCTTGTAAAAAAAGCGGGAAATTCTTTCGTCAAAAGCGGACAAAGTAAAAAAATGTATATGACTGTACGACTTACGTGTGTGGGACTAAAAAAAAAGGTCATTTAAATATTTTTGTTTTTCTGCCTTTCATCGTGCCTAATTCTTGGTGTTGAAAGAGTTGGTTCCATTTCCGTGCAATGACCGCAGTTGTGTCTTTGAATTTTTTTTATTGCCTGTCGATGTTGACAATAAAGCATTTTCACTATACCACTCTTTCGGGTCCGGCCAGTTGTCGTCGATCGAAAAGCGAATTTTAATAATAATAAAGTCCCGAGCGGGACAACTTTGATTGAAAAAATCGGCATGTCCCGTCAAAATCGATACTTCTGGCAACGCTGCTGACGATATATAATATGTAAGAATTTACTTAGGAACGTCCAAATATAATGAATTCCGTCTGTGCTGCACAACCTCTTATTTTTCCGACAAAAATCAGTTAAGATTCATGTAATGTTGTCTTTAACTATACCATGGAAAAATAATTTTTTTTCTGAGAATTTAAATAGAGATGAAAAATTATTCACAAAATTCGTAAAATCGTAAAGTGATAATTTGAATTCTGTAAAAAATGAAATCTGTTCATGAAAAGATATAACTTATTGTTTAAGTTAAAATTTTTGTGACAGATTTCAAATTGATATGTCTTACATATAAATTAAAGCCTGTAAGAAGAAAGCATTAGTGCCAAATGCAATGATATTTTGTTAATATGGCCACAAAACAACCTTGTGTAAGTTCACACCGAGTTAGAAAACTACTATGGAGACGTGAAAAGCTCAGAAAGATTTTTCAGAACAATATTTTTATGAGTTTAGGTGCTAAGACCAACATTATGGAACAATGACGCGAGCATTAGAGCGATGTCATCGGGCATGAACTACTACCGTGACCACTACTGACTAGTTTTAGTCTAAATACACTATTTAATTCTAACTTTCACTTGCTGTTTGAATCGCGCACTCGACTGTCTTAAAAATTTAAATATTTTAATGAATATATCCAAGTAAAAATTTGAATTTGAATTATTTACTTAGTGAAAATATTATTGAGTGTTTTAGGTTTATTTGTTTCTAAGTAAATGTTGTAAAAACGTTTATCTTTACATTACCTACATTTGAGACTAATTTATCTAGATTTCTTAACGTAATATTGTTAATATGTGACAAACACTACGAGTATATATTTAATACAAAATATTTGTTCTGATGGATAAAAAATGATAGACAACAAAGTTTCTGGTTTATTTAAACATTATGTTGGTAAGATATCGTTGAACTTGAGTTGTATATTTAGAGAATAACATTTTCTAATTTCTGTACAAGTCCTAGTATTCTGTGTCGAGTATAATTAAAAAGAAAATTATATAAGACGTTTAAAAAACCGCTAAAAAACCCAGTACAAAATGGCAGCTAGCGTATGTGACTACAATGTATAATTAGTCTGAGTGATTGTATGATGTGCGGCTAGTCGTGTGATGAGCCTCTACCTTCTTATCGTTCTAAACATAATCAACTGCACAAAACACGATTTTTAGATAAACTCCTTTCTTTACCACTCACTTAGAAGAAATGATATTTCGTAAACTTCTAAATACGAAATATAAATGGAGCACATGTTTAAAAACTCTGTACCTATTTTTCCTACGTAATATGCACAACTACATTACGTTGCACCTGAACTAATAAACTAAATAACTACCCATATAAGTAGAATACGTATTATTATGTTGGGTATGTTATTAGAAATTAGAAGACTTAGAAATTTGTATACCTACATTACTTTGTGGTAGTCTAATGTTTTGTATCTACATACATGTCTGCATGTTACGTACACATTTATTGGAAGGTGAAGTGCTGTTCGAAATTGTTCATTTACTAGGTAACAGCGACAAAGTTCTCTAGTAGATGCTTTGAAAGTAATGAGGGTTATTTGCACCGTACGTGTAAAATTCAATTCAATTTAAATATTTAAAAGATTACGTAAGTAGGTACCTTAAATAACTGTAGATATCAAGTTGGTAGATATAGATTTGTCGTTTAGATTCTTTAATCAAATTGTAGATTTATAGCATCTAAGTGGAAGTACCTACCTAATATTGATATTCCTTAAATTGTTATAATTATTTAGATGCCTTTATTTTGATAACTATCATGTTTTACCCTGTAAGAGATGATTTTGTAAATGTACTTACCTCAACTTTGTATGATTATTGTAAAAGTAATCCACCTATTTGTTTTTGAATAGGTACCTACCCATTTAGTTTTCAGACACCCAGTAGGGTGGTTGCGTAATCTAGGAAATGGGCTCATGTTAAAGTGTAGAGGCGGTCGGCCCTGATTTTAGACTGTAGATATGTATATGAACCATGGGTGAGCGATGGTTTCGAGCGGGAAGCGCGGTGATGACCTACAGCTGCATTTGTGAGAACTCACCAATACAGGGCATGTGGGTAATGTGTATATGATAATGTCTGAGATACGTACGTATGTTTCCACGAGACAATTAATGAGCCTAATTGAATAGAATATTGTTGTTGAACTTGATGTATTTTAGAGAATTATTGATCAAATCGATGTTATATAGATGTTTATTGTAAATATTAGCTTTAAAATGAAGCCAATGAAGTGTGAAATGGTGTAGAGTGTTATAGAAAGGCTGTATTTTTGGGTGATATTTTAGAAGTGAAGGCATCATATCTTTCATAGCATTATTAAAATGTAACACAAAACAGCAGGTATGAGACGGCAAATGGGAATAGAATTGAATGGTTAATGATGTGATAAATAAGAGATTTTAGTTTTAGTGTTGTTGTGCTATTAATAAAATATGTTCAAATGTGGTTATTTGTTGTTTCCATTGTAGCCCTTTTCCTCTATATACCTAAAGGGTAAGCTTTACCTTTTGGGTAAAAATGTATTTTCTATTTATAATTTCAATTGAAAGCATTATTTACATTACATATACGTTATAGAAATTGAGTGTAGGAATAGGTTTTTTGACGAATTTTATATGGTGTTATTATTTATTAATAATATAATAAGGAAGGTATTTAAAATTAGGAAACCCAGATAATTTGTTCGTTATTGTTACTCCAGCAGTTAACAATTTTCATTGCCAGATAGAGGTTATGGGCCAGATTCCTACCCTGGTCAAACTTAGTATGACGAGCTCGACAATTTATTGTGTTGGTCTAATGTTTTTGTAATATTTGTGGAGAAGTACATATGGTTGAGGGCAAATATTATGGGCCCTATATTACCTACTATATCATAATTACTATAATTTGATTGAATGAGTCTAACATTTTGGGGATGCGGACAGTCAGACAGTCGTCAGTGTTTGAACGACGTTGTGTCTAAGTTTGTGTTAAATATAAACGAACCATAACATTTATTCGACACATTCCTATCCTATTCTAGTTTATACCTATCGAATTGTGCAATTTCACTGTGATGTTTCGGTAACTATTGGGTTCTGTATTAAATGTATGTTTTAACTAACCCACAGATGTTTACTATTCAAATATTTGAGTCTCGAATGTTTCGATGTATATAGGTATGTAACGCGCACACGCGGTTAGCGATAGCTACTCACCTTCACGCAAAACATTAGTTATTAGCTTCGGATCGAGCAAGTACGCAAAGGCTTTTATGGGTGTGACGTAGAACTTTCTTTAACTGCTTTTATTTTTTCTGTCATTCGTGTCGGTTAGCGGCTGTGCGCGCACGTCGCGGACGCTGTGCTCGCGCCCCCCGCATTCCATACCACGCGACGAGTCTCGAACTTCGCAGTCAGCGCGGCTGCCGTCGCCGATCAACATTGCCACTTCGAACCGTTCGTGAATATAACTTTAAAACAGTAAAAACATTTATATTCAACAGTTTTATGTGTTATATTTTGTTTAACAGTGAGTTAGTGATTAAATTCGATAAATTTTGTTACTCCAGTGAAATGAAACTGAACTATGCGATAATGTAGCTTTTTTCATTTACCAGAGTTGAAAAATTGTTAGATTGCGTTGCCTTTCGAAAACAGGTGAGCCATGAAGTGATTTAATTTTTTATGTTGACCATGCTGAGATTTTTTTTGTTATATTTCAAAGTAACAATGCCTGCTTTTTAAGAATATTTTATGAAATTTAATGCGATAAGTGATGACATATAATATACATCTCGATAATACTGTCATATAACAATAGTCATAATCAGATAACTACTCAGTGGCCACATAAGTCGTCGTTAAACTCGGCTATTTGGTGTAGTAAAGTTATCTCGTGTTATTTTAGTAACTGGTTATCCACGGCTCTTGGGATATCTCACTACCTGATTAATCAATAAGATAAACGAAACAGTAAACGCTTTCAGTCCATTTTTTAATTGTAGGTATGTTCAAATTTGCGTTCTCACCTTAATATAACAGACTTGACAAATTGCACAAGATAAAAAGTTAATAAGAACTATCCTATATCCTGGCGTAGCTAACTACCTTCCCAATTTCTTAAAGTAAGTCAATAAACCCACCGTTCTTCATAATAGGTAATAACGCATCACATATAAGAATTTTCGACTTAATATTTTTTATTATTAGTGTCGTGAAATTTGCACCTAGTCTGTAAACTGTCTTTATTCAGCAGTTACACGGAAAAATATTTAAAATATTACAAAGTAGGTACTTACCTGTTTTAACAGTGACTAAGTACACAAAATTTGAGGTTTCAGTGTTCTCTAATTCCGTTGACAACAACTAGTTTAGGGCTGTCCATTACCGGTTGATTTCCACACAGTCTGCATTCCTGAATATAACAAAAGATACAGTAACCACTGATAATAAAACGGCCAAATGAAACAGACTGGAATAATCGATTTGTAATAACTAGTTATCGATAAGAATTATAAATATACAAATGAAATAAGGTGTGGTGACAATTGTAAAAATTAATTTAGAA
Organism: Hyphantria cunea; assembly: GCA_003709505.1. Classification (NCBI taxonomy): domain Eukaryota; kingdom Metazoa; phylum Arthropoda; class Insecta; order Lepidoptera; family Erebidae; genus Hyphantria; species Hyphantria cunea. Next base: position 488,188 of record PKRV01000151.1, read on the forward strand.
AATAAGCCTTGAGTAGCTTTTACCAAGTTATATGGGAGCGTGTGAACTAATATTGCGACTGAGCGTCGTCTAGTCTGTCAGCTCACTTTCCATCCATTCATGGAGTCTCCAACTTTTTTCCAGCGATTTCTTTCGGCCCTCTCTACGTTCATGTTGGATTTTCAGCTTTCTTCTTTGTTTGCGCCATTCACTCAGCTTGACGAGCAACATTAAATAATTATTTCTGCAACTTACAGTATGATATCAATAGCTTTAATAAATGACTGAGAAAAGTACTTCTCTATTATTTAGACGTTTATTAGTAACTTATTCAGCGTCTGTTTTGTAAAGTGAAAGCTTACTTTTATTTTGTTTGTACATTTCAAATTTCTGAATGAGAATGTTGTTTATTTTTTTACTTTTGTTTATAAGATTTAATTTTATAATGTTACACTAGAGAAATGTTTATATTTTAACCGTAAATATTCTGCAGCAAAACTGTTGCGTTGCTATTTTGAATAGTTATACTAAAACATGTATCTTTCTGTTCAGTCGAAATTCTACCATACATCAACATATTAAATCAACATATTAAATAATAATAATAATTTTGTTAAGATAGTATCATAACAATTTAGGTTCAATAGATCTAAAGACTAAATTTGAAAACAATCGACTGTACAAAAAAATCTATATTTCAAAGTCACTAGGTAACAAATGTTTCAATACCCATAATATAAAATATATTACAGTAATATATTACACAATATCTACTTGTCTTATAGTTACGAGTGTTACTCTTAGGCCATTGGCCGTTTAAACTTGCTTGCAATACTTTATACATATTATGAAGATGATCCTAAGATCTACCGTCATATCAGAAGTGATTGTATTTTACATTGCTTTGCATGTTGCTGTATACAAACCTAACCTACATTGGCTTACATAGTCGTTCCGAGGCCTGTTTCATTACTGGGCTGGAAATCATTTCGACACTATTTATTATGATAGGAAATAACCATTACCATTTTATAAAGGGTTCCTTCTCTGAGCGGTAACTATTTATATCTGTCTATAAGGAGTATCGTCCGGAATAATCGGTCAGGCATGCGACTCAGAGGTCGAAGGCGGTTAATTGGCAAAGAGTCGCCACGGCCGGTTTGTCCGGCACTCGTTGTTTTACGGCATTCCTAGTCTTGTAAGCTGGCCGTGCTACACTCGAACACCATAGATAATTCTGTTAAGTGGTACATCCTTTTCTTTGTTTAAAAATCTATCTACAGTTTTTGTTGGTTTATAGATATGTCTGTATTTAACATACACTTTAACGACGTGGAGGGTGTAATACAATACTGTAGCGTGTTAGCAGTACATCAGTGAGGCTTCACGGTTTAGCCGGAAATATCCCCTTCGCCGCTAACATAAATGGGTTCCCCAAAAGTTTTCGTTTTGTATCCTAGCAACATTGATCTTTTATTTTTTAAGGTACCTGCCTATAGCGTTTCCTTTTTCTTTCCGTTACAATAGGGGTTAAAATTTAAAGTTAGGTACCTACATGTAAGTAAAGCTCATTGTTTATATTTGTATAAATTACAATATCAAAAATTTAAAGAAATAAAGACTCGAATATACACGACGTAGGTATTAATGAAGAACGCTCTAGACAGAAATAAGTCACGGTGTTGATCATAAAAGAAATCTTCAAATCCGGACATTTATTTTCAAGGATAAGACAACAATAAAGGCAGATTAGCCGTGATCTTGATGCTTACGTGGATTCGGTTGAGGCCGATGATCTCGGGCCGGCGGAAAAAACGGGGAGCAGTTGTCGAACGGGGCAGCGGGGATTCACGGTTGAGCGCCCTCGCCACCTGCCTCACACCGTGCTATAACCCGCACCATGAGCACGAAATGTACCGCACACCTTATCTATTCATATTGCTATTGTTACAGCACTATTAGCTTTTGATTGTATGAAGGCAAAGTCATGTTTACCGACCGTTCAGGTTATATCATTTAACCCCGAGTTAACTGAGTAATGATGAAACAGCATTGCTAGGGCTTGTCATTGCTATTTAGCCAAGGTATCATTATCGTATTGCCAGTCTTTCCTCTCTATTCCACAAAATATCACGAATAAGAAATGTTTATAGAGATCACTAGGTAATTTTTTCTTATCGAAAATAGATACCATGTATGTATATACATTTTTGCATTAAATTATGAAAGACTGTGATACAAAAAAAGTCTCTCTGATTTAAAGTTAATTATTTTATATTTTAAGCAAACATTAGGGATATAGTGGTTGCCATGGTAACCATGACATTAAAGGCATATTACGTACAGTTACGGACAGTTCAGCTTGTCTTAATCATACCATGATGGGTTTTTACTTTAAAGACAGAACAAATATTCCTCTTTTTGATTTAAAAACACAAATAAAAAAAAACTGCCGTATCGAAAGAAGGTAACATGGATTAAAGATTTTGTGGCAAGTGTACTTTTATGCAATGCTACTTAACTTTCACTTACACGATTCTGTCATATTGTTGAACAGTACCCTCCATTCATCGAATCCAAAAAACCACTGTGATTAATTGGCTATGAGTACCATTAATTATTCTGAAAAGTATGTGAATTTATCATAATATAATTTTCAATTAAACCAGACCCATTGTTGCTTATTTATAACAACACTTAATTTCCACAAGTAGTTTTTGCTAATGACTTTCGCTTGAGATTTTTTCGCTTTTAATTTTTTGTTGCTTTTTGTAGTTTACTATCACTTGCCGAAAGAGAATTTTAGAATAATTTCTAGGTTGAATTCAATAGCGAACTTGAATTTTGTTAGACTATCATCCACATTGTTTAAAAGACTGTGAATATTTATTAGAATTGTTTATCTCATGCTCGTAACACTTTTCCATGTTTTCCGTTATGTAATGCTGTTGTTTTATAAGTAACAAAAAGGTTAGGCGTATAGAACTTGAAAGAAACAAGTACTCTTCGTAGTTGTTAGAAAGTAAGTCTCGGTTAACTCCGACTACTGACACCCGATCAGCCAATTAATATGTCAGATTTTGGAGCACAGTGTTAGACGATGGAGTGATTGAGCCTTCTGTTCAATCCTCGATCCTATCTAGTCGAGACAGGTACAGTAAACAAATGCCCATCTATCCTTTAGTTTGATCTTTCTTAGTGTAGAAGCAAGTATTGGCAATAATCGACTGCACGGTTGGCCCAGTGGTTTAAGCGGATGCCACTCTGCTTTGTACTGCGCCAAGTGTTATGGGTTCAAATCCCACATGGCACGACACTTTATGTGATTCGCAAATTGTTCTGAGAGTCAGTTTAAAGTCATCCGCGATACAAGAAGTATGTTCCTAAAGCGGTTGTCTTAAAAATTAATGATATGCCTAATCACAAGTGCAAAGTGGTAAAATAGAATGTAGTGTTTATTGTGTACCCTGTGAGTAACTTGTAGGCATAATAAGAATGATGTATCATTAGGACAGCAGTGCACTGCAACAAGATGATCATGATGATGATCATTAGACAGGTCTTTTAGAAATATTAAGTGTTTGCAAAGACTATAATTCGATTGATTATTGAGTTTGAATAATATTATGGTAATCCAAGTTACCATTCGTAAAGTACAAAATCCAGAATAATTAGATAAAGTTGTTACTTGTTTAGAACGGTTAGTGATAATAAAGTATGTAATCCAACTCGGCATGGTTTTTCATCTTACCTCAGTGGTTGCCAATCATTGATTCATCATTGATGGTAAACCCTCAGTATACATAGAAAGAACCATTCTGTAAGTAGAAAAGTTGAAAATAACACAACCGTTTTACCATGGGAGAGCCACGCTTCGTCATGCATGGGCCAGCTCGACCGAAGTGATACCACGGCCTCACAGAAAACAGGTGTGAAACAGCGTCTGCGCTGGCCCCATTTTTTTTTTACGTGTGGAATCCCCCTCGAGCCTTCACCCCACCGGGGTTTGCGGCGGGGCGGTGTGTCGGAATCGAACCGACAAATCCACACGGTGTGCCACTCTGTGCCTAAGACGGGAGAGATCCGGGAACCGCTTTCTTACGCCATCCGGGTCCCTCCCAGGTCTGCGCTGGGCCCATACACCAACCCCCAAAGGCCGGTTACGCACTCGTGACGCCTCTGGTGTGACGGGTGTCCATTGTTGGTGGTAGTAGCTTGCCATCGGGCGATACGTTCGCTCATTTGCCATAAAGAACACAACCGTTGCTTAAAGTCAAATAACGTTTATAAAGAAGAAGGTAAATATTAAATACACAAATGTTATTAGTATCAAAACTTATTAACTTCTACTCACCACGATAAAGATTCCGTTATTAGTTTTAGTTAAGAACTTTCTTCTACCGTTATGTCATAGGTAAACACAGCAGGATAAAATGACATTAATTACGATATATTACGTTACAAAATTTCTTCCATTTGATCATCGTTTATAGAAATCTAAAAACTTTTATCCTCACTGGTTATCTGAGACCGATGTATGTAATGTGATTATTAAGAACGGGGAAAATATAATAAACAAATATGTATTGTGATTTCCCATTACTAAGACTAAATTAGAAAATATCCGATTATTCCTAATAGGTGTACCGTTTAAGTGCACCTAAGCAAACGAGTACTTTAAAAATTCATTCATTTGAAAATGCAATGATGTTGCCGTGGGAGAGCCACACTTCGGCATGAAAGGGCCGACTCGATCGGAGTGATACCATGGCCTCACATAAAACTGGTGTGAAATAACTCTTGCGCTGTGTTTCACTGAGTGAGTAAGGATACCGGAGGCCATTCCCCTACCCCTTCCCCCATCCCCATCCTCCTACCCATTTCCCAAAGGCCGGCAACGCACTTGTGACGCCTCTGGTGTTTCAGATGTCCATAGGCGACGGTAATCGTTTACCATCAGGCGATACGTCTGCTTATTTGCCTGATATCCCATAAAAAAAATGAAAAAATAAAGTTATGTTAGAACTGGAATCGGACAATTTTTGTATTATGAGCATTAAGTACAAGGTTACTAAAGATAACGCACTTGTACTTAATTCATCTATACTTGTAGTTGCGTGCTATGTCAACCGAGTGTGGCGAACATTTGCAACGAAGCAACTTGCGGGAGGCTGCGCAGGCACAGAGGTCATTGTACCGCACTCTGAGGAGGCTGCACTCTAATCCTCGTCCCGTGCCCCCCGGCGCTCGGTTCATGCTAACACCCGCCAACCTGAATCCTTTATGCCTTTATTTATATATTATTATCTTATTAACATAGACTTATTGTAAACTAGCAAACCGTCTAGGCTTCGCGAAGCTTTGAAATATTACGCATCTAAACCTTCCTCTTGGATCATTCTTTCTATTGGTGAAAACCACAATAAAATCCGTTACGTACTTTGTGAGATCTAAGCGCACAAGAGCACAAGTGATTAATATAAAAGTTTTTTTTAAATACAAACTTTTATTACTAGTTCAATAACTTGAAGTCCTTTTCATTTAATACCCATATTGGGTGAATCAACAACCCGTAATGTCCCACTGCTGGGCTCGGGTTTCCGCTCAAGAGAGGGCTATATTGAGTGGGTTGTACGCTCTATTCGGCAAATTTCAAATTTCAGCTCAATCGGAAATCGAGAAGTGGATCAATTTTAACATGCAAGATATGATTACAAGGATAGATTACACAGATATACATAGATTACACAGATTACATATATAGATTACAGATAGGATTACAAACATCGGGACAGGTGAAACTAAATAAAAGCTTGCAAACGACTTTATTTTATGCTATGTAAATAGTAAGAAAACATAACCAAACTCTTGATATTCGATTGGTTTCATGTTTTCATTCTGTATTGGTGATTTTAAAAAAATCTCACAACATTGACTTGTTTAATTCAATCATATAAACATTGTTGTTTACGTTTATAATACGTTTTAAACGTGAGTTGTACTTATGCATAATAGATGAGTTTAAAGTTATCGTAGTGACGTTACGGTGTTTTATTAAGTCGATGTATAAAAGTTCTTCTTCTTCTTTAGATGATATGGCAACCAGCCGGATCAGCTATTTCTGCCAATGTCAAGTATTTCAAGTCTTCAATTCTAAGTCTTTAAGTCTTCGTCGTGATGGAATTAATGATAAAAAATATAAAAAATGTGGATGACATGAAATGGGGACCGTCTTTCGAAAAAACAAAAAACGATCTCCATGTATAAAAGTTATTTCGTATACTTTATTCTTCGTAATGAATTGAGGTTATATGGGGTTTACAAGAGCACTAGGATAAAAAGTCCATCTACACAACGAAAGCTAAAGATGACGTAAATGAAATGCATGTGAAAAATGGACTTGCTATACTGTTTTTAACAAGAAAGAGTATCTTCTTTAAACCTGAAAAACATACAACTGGTTTCATGATTACAGCAAGACTGTTTAGCGTATAGCCTACACAAAATAAAATACGTGGAACTGTTTTGGGATTTAGTGACTGTCATTAGTCGTGTAGTTGCGGTAGTGGGTAGGCCCTTAACAGCAGTTTTCAATAACCTGTCTCTAGTAAATCAGTATATTTCACAAAAATCACTGTGTCAACTGTCAGTGCCCAGAAATTATTCGTTGATTAGAAGACAAATATGTTGGGGGAGTGATTAACCCAGCACGACACGGCGTAATGGCAATGCGATTGACTTTGACCATCGGAATAGTAATCACAACGGTTACTTGTTAAATTTAGATACACAAATGGAATACTCTATAACCTTTAGCAAGAAGTATTGTTCTGTGATAATGTCAAGGGAAATACCAGAGATTGTTTCTTAATACCCTTTGCGTACGATGGATTGATGAAATTTATTTGTAACTTCCAAATTTGAATTATCTATCCGTCATAACATTATGTAATCTAAGATTAAAAGCCTCAGTATCTATTTTATTCAAAGATAATAATCTAACCATAGATAATCTGTCTGTATATTCCTAACATTCCTCCTCTCGCTACGAACGCAACGTAATGAATTACTTAATATTCTAACTTGTGCAATTCGTTTGATGCAATCTATAATGGTTTTTCAGAATAAGTCGTCAATCTATTATGCCACAAAAGGGGTATGCAGGCGTTGAGGCTAATTAAAACTAAACATATTCAATACTGTACTATGGTAAGTTTTTCATAATATGAGTAGCACAAATGTAATAGTCCAACATCCGGCTGCGAAAACAATATATTCATCACGTAGATACTGAAACTCAAATTTCCACATTCCTTTTGAATATTTGTATTGAATATTTTTATATTTATTTTATTAATTACTAGCTGAGCCCTGTGGTGTTACCCGCGTTTGTTGTTGTAACCGCAGGCAACGCCGAGGGGCGAAGCTAAGCTTAAAAGTAGCCTAAGTAACTCTTTGTATCATCAGCTATCTAACAGTAAAAGACCCGTCGAAATCGGCACAGCCGTTCCAGATATTATGGCTGTTAATTTAATTATACAGACACTTTAATTTGTATAGATTTAATACGTTTTCAAATGTTTTTTTTATTCAGTCATTTCAAATACGCTGTTTTCTTTTTTATGATTTTATGATGATATCTATAAATAGTATCTGTATTAAAAAAACTCAAAGAACATAAAACATTGTTTCAAATACAGTCGCCTTAATATTTTTATTGGGTCGCTTCAAATATTTGTATGATGCACGAATATTTATTTTGGAGATTGGATTTGTTTCTATGTATAATATATATGTATTTATAAAAAAAGTGTGCATTTATACCAGTTGTCCAATACTCATAGGTAGTACAAGCTCTTCTTAGTTTGGGGACTAGATGGCGTTGTGACCGCTTAGACTGAGCTTGACAATTTAATTGTACCAGAGAATTATAAATTGGATTAAAATAATATTAACTTTAATATTTCGAAGTTAATTACACTAGTCACTGATGTTAAAAGCGTATTTTTTTTAATTTAAAATAATATTTTTGTTTTGGAAAAAATAAACACATGTATTTAGTGATTTATTTACCTCTTGTTGTGGATTCATATTAAAAGTTTAATTCTTAAATAAATGAGCAGAGTCTAAATGTAGTTTGTGATAAATTTAGTATGAAATGCGCTGCGATTAGTGTGACCACTCAATTTAATATGTTTTAGCATACAACAGGTAGTCCACTGTGTCAAGTTCACACTACACTCTTATCTGTGGCTTCGATAGCGTTAACTTTTATGATGCTAATAATCTACACGTGCACTACAGTAACACCAGAATCAACAACAGTGACCCACGAACACGCCAAGTTATGAAGATGTCAAAGAAAAAGACTGTCTTAGACACTGCTTCAAAGTTAAGCATAAGAAATTTAGATGTGTATGAACGACAACTATATATTCATTTTCTCTTATTATAACAAATTAACTTCTCTACTTGACAAAGCAAGGAACAAAAAGCGGCAATCAACTAAAAAAATCCTTCGGTAAATACAGCATAAAGGATTAAACTATTAGGTATTCACCTTTACATTTTGTTTGGAATAAATCACCCAATGCCTTTGGAATATTAACGTGCCATTAACATACGCTTTTGCACAGATTTCCCTTTACAAGTATTTGACACATGCAAGGTGCTTGTTCTACATACTTCATAAGGTTACTAGAATCAAAAATTCGAACGCAGTCCATACAAATGAAATGACCTAATTGTTAGGACTTTTTGTAGAATAACGGCTTGAGGTTGACGAGTATTACAGTTCATATGTGTTTTTTTGAATCTACGTCTAATTTTTTTTTTTATTGAAAAGGTGCAAACGAGCAGGCCTGATGGTATGTGATTACCACAGCCCATGAACACTCGCAGCACCAGGCGCATCATATGCGTTGTCGGCCTTTTTGGGATGTTTTTGGGCTATGTCCTCCGGTATCCTCACTCACTCATTGGAACACAGCGCAAGCGCTATTTCACACCGGTTTTCTGTGAAACCGAACCACTCCGGTCGAGCCGGCCCATTCATGCCGAAGCGTGGCTCTCCCACTTTCTTGTATTTCTGTATACGAGTATATGTAGTTCTTGATCATCTATGCAAGCTTACGTTCTAATTTTGAGCGCCGTGTTGGAATCATGACTGCAATTGTTGTAATTTTTCTATTCAGTATTTAAAATTTATGATTTATATAGAGAACTGTTTTTGCAGATCTGAAATTTGTCAGTGACTTGGCATCACTCTCGCAGTCTTATTTAAAAAACATTATTATAATAAACCTTGCAATCCATAGAAAATGAGAAGTGACCAAAACTAAGAGAATATCCGATTTTTTATAACAAGACGGATGGGTGGACGGATGGAAGAACGATAGCGGAACCTCAGGCACACATCATAAAGATACATATATTATGTTTATAATTCTTAGAAACTATTTATGTAAATTGGAAAGCCGCGTAAGCATTTCTGTTAATCACTTAGTTCATGCGTAACTTATCAGTTGTAAAAAATGGTATCAAATGGGATAAATATGACTAAAAGGTTATTTTAACAATATTATAATGGAAATGAGCCATAATATCATCACCCCCTACGCTCATATAAAGAAAAAATAGTTGTATATCAAAAAAGCAGTTTAATGGCAACTTGAACTGGGGTAATCTCTTTTTAAGAATAAAATATTTTTGCATTAATTATGCTTACATAATTAACGGGAATATGTACAAAAATATGACTTTGATACCGCCAAGTACTTAAGTTGTGGAGATCTGATGGTAGTCGTTCCGCGTAAAAAGTCAAATTCAGCTGTATAGTAGTAGATTTAAAGCCGACCCCAGCCTAATAGGTTGCGGTCGGCTTAGCTCTTTACGCGCTTCTTAGGAAAAAGAAAGAAAATGTACGATAATGAACTGTACACGATTATGGGCTCTGGACAAGTGTCAAGTCGCCGTTTTTAAAAGAATTTAATCTGAATTTTTATTCTTGGTGTTACTTGCTATAAACAATGAAGAGAAAACATTAATATCAGTATAACGGGACTAGCTTAGGTAATTTTTGTATAGCCATCGATCTTTGATAATTACGGACAGTTTTGTTTTCTCTTAACGTTTCGAACTTTCAATTTAAGTATATGTTATTTATAAATGTTACGTTTATTGGTAAATAAGTATAAATTAATGTAAATATTAAAAGAATGACAAAAACTAATTCGTTTTAAATCTTCCCTTCTTTTTGAAGTTGATTTAAAGATACAACATAGCCGTTTAGGTTCCTAGAATTTTAAAAGAAATGCTCGTGGAATCTTGTAACGGTAGATCGAGTTTGTGACACACATAAAATATACAAATTATTCAAATGACTAGAGTTAACAATCTAGATTTTTGAAGCGATTTCCGTTTGTTTTAACAATTTAATATACCACCAATGAGAATGAACCGGTTACAAACAAACATTTGAAGGAAAGAAATGCTTTCGACTCCTTTTATTGCAATCAGAGAAACCGGTGTCATAAAGCTAAGTGTATTATTTTATGCTGTTAACCTGCATTATACATGGTATAAGTTAGCGTCAGTTGATAGTGTTCCCCAAAAATACACGCAACTGTCGTATACTTCGGAAATTGATTTGCCTGTGAGATATCTTTGACTAACCATGGACCTTGGATTTAACTAAAAGCGTCTGTGGAAATTTGTTATATATTGTTTTGGCTATAATTTCTAATAAGATTATAATTTAAATAGTAACTTCACACGACTCACACACGTCAGTCTGGACCCCAACTAGACAGATCCTGTACTGTGATATTCAGGTTACTGATAAATATATTTATTATAATATATCTATACAAATAAATAAAATTGAAGTGTCTATTTATAATATTAAAATAACGGCTTTATAATAAATGCATATTTAAGTATAGCCGGTACATATACCATAATGACATTTTTTTACAATTTTGTCTGTCTGTCTGTCTGTTCTCTCTGGAACAGTTGGACCGATTTCGACGGGATTTTCGTTGGCAGATAGCTGATAATATAAGAAGTAACTTAGGCTACTTTTTAGACTAACTTAGCTCTGCGGCGTTGCCCACGGTTACAACGGGGTAACACCGCGGGGCGAAGTTAGTATTTAATTTAAATGACATCCAGGCTTATAACAAATGATCGGGATGATGATTACAATATTTGCCCTAGTAGAGTAGAGAATCGAATTCTCGATCTCCGGATAAGCAACTAGGGCCTCTAACGACTAGACTAAGAGAACAAAAAAAATGAAACAAAATATTGAGAGAAAGTTAAACAAAAGGCCTTCCAAGAATGTATTAGCGATTTTAGACTTCCATATTAGATTCGAACAGTTACACCTGACAAAGCCAGCTACATAGCTGTATTTTAACTATCATGCCAAACTTACCATATTTTACCTTAAAAGGCGTTTTATATCCGTTAATAATTAAAATTCACAAACGACAAATAGATGTAACCCAAACTAACTGCTTGCCCTCATTTCCATCGCCGTGCATGCGAGACTAAAAATAATCTAACAGATAAGACAATTTATTAAAAAAGATATCAGCTGTTACGTTGCTTCGTGTGCTGATCTCATAATATTATACTAGTGCAGTTTCGTGCAGGCAAATTATTGGTTGTTTTTCACATTTTTTTCCTGTTTTATCAACAGCCCTCAAAGGTCCACTGCCAGACATAGGCGTTTTGGTCTATCATTTACACACTTTTACTATATTTACTGCCTCGGTGGCGCAGCAATAGCGAACGCGACTGCTGTGCATGAGGTCTCGGGTTCGATTCCCGGGTCGGACCAAGTGTTTGTATGATCTGCAAATATTTTATTCGGAGTTTGGGTGTTTTATATGTACGTATTTACAAAAAAAGTATGTATGTATTTATATCAGTTGTCTAGTATTCATAACACAAGCTCTGTTTAGCTTTCGACTAGACGGCGTTGTGTGTAAGTTGTCTGAAATATTTATTTATTTAATAGTTAACAAAAAAAGAGAGGGCTCTCGCCGTAAAGGTCTGCAACACGTTTGTGACTAAGGATTGCAGGTATTCATGGGCAGCCATAGTCGCTTTCCTTTAGTGGCTGCTGTTTTGCCCCCTGCACCATGAAAATAATAATTTTTCAATTCCAGCAGGAAGATGTACTCCACGTCTACAGCTTCCACCACGACCTCAGGGTCTGGTCGTGCGGCTGGCGTTATAACTGGCGATCGGCGAGTCCGCGTTGTGAAGTTGGTACGACCACGGCGAGCTACCCCAGCTTATGGCTTTGCACTCAGAGGCGGTCGAGAGTACGCAACCGGGTTCTTCATATCCAAAGTCGACTTTAACTCTGAAGCACATCATCAGGGATTAAAGGTCAGTAACTTTTAAAATTCTAAAAAGTACGATTTATTTGAGAAATTTGAGGTTGTTTGTAATGTTGACATTAATTAAAGGTGACTATCTCATGATAAAGGACATCTTAGATAAAATCGGGCATCCGAGAAATACACATATCAGTACAACAAAATATTGCTAATAGACAAAAAGTATCGTTTATCATTTTAATTACAAGTAAGCATTGATATTAATCGCTATGATCGATTTTTGCCATCAGTGTCCAATGAGTCCATGTTGATTTTGTAAAATAAATTTAAAAAAAAATTATGCGATCTCTTTTATTGCATTGCCGAATGATCTTAAACACACAAACACTTCTATTACATAAATAATTGTCAAGCAAAATGTTTCAAAGTTTGCTTTTGTTTATAGTTCACGCTCTACTTAAAACTGCTGCACTGTCTGAAAATCATTCTTTGTAATTTAGTGAATACAATTTACTTAACCCTGTGTAACTCTCTGAACTAAAGCTTAAACAGTAGTTTACATAGTATTATAACGTTTGCATCAAATAAAATTGCATATTTCTTTTGTTTTGGGTCCTTTAAAACTATCATTACTAAAATATTAACAGCCTTGTATTATGACTCTTGATTTCATTCTATTCTAGATCTGAGGCTGATGTTTAATTTGAGAGATTTCAAACCATCCTCCTCGAAGTTTCAAACCATCTGCGAAATCTAAAATATTGTACGTACCATGTTTAATGGTAATTTTCAACTCAGTGTAAATGTCCATGGCCATGCAGTTGTTATTATATAACGTAACAATTACTTAGTTCAAAACAAATGTTGACTTCGTAATAAAGATTATTAATGACAAAATAAGGTACCAGTCACTTGGTTACATGGAATGTTATAATGATCAATACGTGGAAAAATATCACTGAAGTTTTCTTACACCATTCTTCATTTGTGTGCGTGTTTAACTGTTTTGCAATATATTATTTCATTGTTCCGTGTGTTCCTTTCGTTCTTACATGAACATAGGGAAGATTTAATCTCTATTGACAGTTTTTGTACTAGTTAAACATTAATGGTTCTCACGGTGGGCGAGAGGCGCGAGTGTCCCGGCGAAATACCTCGAATCAGCACCGTCGCCGCGTGCGAACTATTCTGCTCACAATTAAACCACTGACTTCTGTGTGCAATTACCCACATCCGAGGCTGAGTGACTGTCGCAACGAGTTCTATTCTTTTAGCCACTGACGTAACCACCGTCGGTATATCTTTCTACAGTTTATCTCATTCCTAAGTCCATCTACTTCGAGTATCCCCACTATGTCTCATATCGCATTGTGGGTCAAACATTTGATGAGATCTCTAACGTGTTGTGGTCAATTTATGGGTAAGCAGGTTATACAACTAATTACCTTACGCGAGTCTTTATAAAGACATCGATTCCAATTACTTGCTAGAGTTAGTCTAAGACAAACAAAATAGACCATATAAACTCTCTAGAAATGAAAATGACTTAGTTTTTTTTAATGAAATCGTTTTTTAAAATTAAATGAAGTTATTTTGTTACTGTATTAAACTTTGTAAGCTGACCTACTTTTTCCCCCCAGTACCGTGTTTATATTATAATGCTATAAGAAGCTCACACAATTTCCATTGAGGCAGTGTCATCACTCAAACAGGCTCACGAAATTCATTTGCTTAATATTTTTTATCTGTATAACGTGCAAACGAGCAGACGTATCGCCTGATGGTAAACGATCACCGCCGCCCATGGACCAAGTAAAATTACATTTATTCAACTGATAGCTTGAGATGTTGGTACTACTAACTTAAAAACATTGATTTATAAATGCGTTTAAAAATTCTAATAAAAAAAATAGAGAAGTGACCGTTTTAAAAATGGAACACTAGGACGATGTGAGGAACAAATTAGGATTCGTCATAACTCAGGTCGGATATGGTTCAGAGACTTGTTTTTGGATTTCTTACATAGTCTTCTAATTAAGACATAAGTTTCGTTACTTACGAAAGTAAAAAAAATAATGCCGCGGGTCCTTTCCAAAGGTTGCATACCCCTTTAATTATAGACATATGTAAATCTTGTGATTAAATAAAAAAACCTCGTTATTCCACGTTTTAAGGTAAATGTTAATAAGATTGTGCGAGTTACGTTGTTACGTGTTACGTAAACAAGTTGTTTCGTGTTGAGAAGGATGAAACGTACTATTAAAATTATTATTATTATTATAAACCCCGTATGTAAATCATAAATATGGGTCATATCTGCTACACTGCTCACTTTCTTGTGTTATAGGTAGGTATTACAGTACCGGTAAAAGATTTGTCGAAACTTACATAACGAGTGTTACGACACTAATAACAACAACCCATAATGTCCCACTGCTGGGCTCGGGTCTCCTCTCAGGAGAGGGTTAAGGCCATACGTCCCCACGCTGGCCAAGTGCGGGTTGGGGACTGGCAAGAATACGTTGTGGCTACGTAAATCTTGCCGTTGGATGTTTTTAGGCCGCCCGAAGGCCTCCAACTAAGCTTCACGACTGTTATCATATGATAACAACCGGGACCGCCTGCTTAACGTGACCTCCGAATCACGGAGACGCTCATGGTAACGACACTAATAGTGCTTACAATTTATCTCCAACAATGTAGATATGATTGAGTGTTTACCGTAGTGAAGTTATTCAAGCAAAATTGACCCTTTTTTGCTTCGGACAGATGAACGAAAATCATACTTTTATATATTAATTCAAGGGCATCGTCTCTTTATTTATTCTCATTCGCTACTGTTACATTCCATGAATTGTTGCTATAGTTCTTACTTTAACTTAATAATATAAAAAATAAAATATAGTTTATTGACCAATATAAAATGTTCACAAACTGACAAATTTTGAGAGACCAATCTAAGCGTGTTCACAATGTATACCTACACCGTTCTACACTTCTAATACACATAGTGATATAACCATTTACATATCAAAGATTGAAAGAATTTACTTACCAAATAAAAATATTAAAATACATGGTTTATCCAGTCTCTCAATTTGTTGGTGCTAAATATTTACAGCGAACACTGTAACCACTATGCTAGCATACACCATCAACAGATACAAATCGATATTTAAAAAAATGTACGTTCATGGTAAAAGGTTACATTAACTGATATATGTACAATTATGTGTAGTATGCAATTCAATTCAATTTATTAGATTTCCATAGAGTACACATCATTGGAGGTCGGATTCTACTTGTCATCCCTGACTTTTTAATGAAAGTTGTAAAAAGTTAAAGAAAACTTGAACTAAGGCTGAAAAACCTGAATGCGAAAAAAGTTGTAAAGTTTATTTTTAACTTGTAATCGACTTAGAACACACGAGGTTAATTCTTAAGTAAAATAAAATAAATGAAACTAGTTATTCTTTTACTTTCAATTTAAGAAGAATATCGGGAAAACTCGAGATAGATTGATAGATAGATAGATTAGATTTTTAAATAGATAATACACAATAATACATTAGATTTTAAGATAGGTTTGTTGCAACGGAGTGTCTGTTACAAGGAACGTCATGATTGATATTTTAAATATAAACGCTTATAAAGTTAAATAGGATTTAACAAGCAATGAAAAATTTGTGCAAAATTTTTAACAAAAAAAATTCTTATATCGTCTAATAACATCTAGAGCCGGGTTTGTTCAGGAAATAAAAGCACGTTTTAAAATAAATCACTACGACTTCATAAAAAGTGAACTCGATGTTATGACAGGAACAACACTGTATAGTTCATTCGCTTAGATACGGTCACATTGATCGCGCTTATTGCCAAAGGAACGCCGACACAATATCAAACGAGCCTCCTGCGGCTTACACTTGTGTTTACAATATATTTATTTATTTAGTGTAGAATCACCAACAGTCACAATAAAATGATTACAATTTTACAAACGTAATGAGGTTTCCTTCCAATTATCTCACTTGTTACAGGTGAATACATATTATATTTAATATCAAATCATATTACAATAGACTACAAACCATATCACTTCTGTCCCACAAAAGGCAGATTAAAAACAATGAACCAGAAACAAATAAATTTAGGTAATTATATTAAATCGAACAAATCAAATAGATCAAATAAATCAACTAAATCTATTTTAATAAACCTAAAAAATCTATTGAAATTAAATAGTAACAAATGAACAATCAATCGAATTAAATTAACAATTATAAAATCAAATCAACGATCGAGTGAATTTAATGAATCAAGTTAAAATTTAGACAAAATGAGATGAAACCAAGAAAAGGTAATAAACTATATATTCGTATTTCACAACAATGACCACAATTGCGTGCGGGTGTACCGACACTATCTAAACGAATGATGAATAACTTGGTCGTTGCGTAATTCAAAAACACTGCTTTAAATGGGCCCAAAACAATTACAAAAATATCTATATGTAAAGGAAATTGCTTCGTAATTCAAAGTGGCCCACTGAACTTACTGCATTGAATCCGCCTTAAGAGAAAGGTTTCAGTATGTATAGGACAAAAATGTTTATTATTTTGGATTGGAGGTTATATTTTCTCTTACATGTTTTAGATAGATACTATTTTGCAAACAAAAGAGATTTGACTGCTGATCAAGAGGTCTTGGGTTCGATGCCCGAGTCGGGACGAAAGTGTTGTTGAGTTTTTCTTACAAGAAATTCTTATTGAGAAGCCACTGCCCTCAAATATACTGACTTAATTGTCAGTTAGTTCAATCTTCGAAATCAGTTCGCCCTCAGGGTTGCGGAGGTTCGTTGCCAGTCGCTCCATGGAGAAACTACTAGTCTAGTAAAACCAGTTGAAGTAGCCGACTCCAAATAATGTGGATAATGAAGGCCATGAAGATAATGGTGGTACAATATGTCTAAAATACCTATTACGAATAAACAGGTTAGTGTACAGAACAGTAACCTATTTATTCGTAATAGGTATTTTTGAATGAAACAAGTAACTCCCTCCCCTAAATACTTTTACATACATTATCTCTGTTTTTTTTACATACTTCACGTTATGTAGGATTGTCATTGCATTTAAATCTGATTATAATGCGAGGACACAATATATTTTATGTCGAATATCCATGCAGGGATGATACTGATTATTATTACATCTAATTTTATTATTTATATATATTTTACAATAAATCACCTGTTCGTGTGTATGTGACTAAACTCCTCCTAAACGGCTGAACCGATTCTAATAATTTTTTGCGTCTATTCCTGAGGATTCGTGAATGGTTTAAATTCACAAAAAATGATTCGACGTTGAAGTTATACCGCTGGCGACACCGCGGGGCTCATCTAGTTGTAAAATAAATGTGTGTATAATAATAATAATAAATATTTCGGACAACTTACCCACAACGCCACCTAGTCCTAAGCTAAGCAGAGGTTGTGTTATGGGTACTAGACAACGCCCGCGAGGGGGGCGACGTTACGCGTGTGCCGTACGTCGCCCACCTGAAGAGTTAAAATCAGATGACGGAGCCCGCTTCAGTGCGGGCTGGCGCTGGGAGGGGTCCGGATGGCGTAAGAAAGCGGTTCCTGGATCCCTCCCGCCTCAGGCGCAGAGTGGCACACCGTGGTGGTTTAGTGGGTAGTCTGGCTGGTGTCAGTCAGGAGTCCCACACAAAGCGAACCCCCTGTACCCGTAGGGGGGGAGCGAAGTGCGTAAAGGCATTCCACCAGGTCAAAAAAAAAAAAAAAAAAAATGGGTACTAGACAACTGTTAATACATATACATATATTTGTAAATATATACATATTACACATACAAAACATTCAAACTCCGAAAAAAATATTTGCAGGTCACACAAACATTTGGTCCGACCCGGGAATCGTACCCGAGACCATGTGAATTAAAAAGGAAGGCAGTGTGAAACTATAACCCAAATCCACTTTCTATTTAAAATTTACATATAAGAATCTTTTGCAAATGTGTTCACCGAATTGTCTTAATTAGATAGTCAAACAAAAATACTTATACATATTATTTGTGAGCGTTACAAAACTTTTCACACGAGTACTTCCTCGACAAAGAAGTTACGAAAAATTCACGTATATCCGCTGTTATTAAACATTACAATGAGGTGTTTTGAGATATAATGGACTATTTAGAGACAAAAATGAAGCTGAAAATAAAACTATACACTAAAGTCGATTGTATCTAAAGTCGTTGACTTCGGCAAAAAATATTACATTATTTAGTTAGCCAACCAGGAGTCCAGTGAACGTGATAACGATTGTTAAAAAATATAGCGATTGATGATTCGATACGTGTCTAATGGATTGTTTTCATTTGTATTATAACGTTATAGAGTTTAAATATTTATTATAAATAACCGCGACACCTGAATGACTTTCTTTTTAAATTACAGAGAGAGTAATAAACGACAGGATATATGAAACTCGCTTAAATATGATATTTAAACGCGTCCAACATTGTCATCATATGGATACAGTATGGAGTGTGTTGCTAAGTGCAGGAAGGTTCGAGTAAAACACCACAATTATGTGACAATCTGTAAATAGACCATGTTCCCATGAAACAGTCGTTTATCGTCGACTGTACGTGTCCAGTGCGTGAGTCACTCAATTACTGTACACGGCGACTTTCTATCGCTTTCCGTTCGCATGCGCCTCTTCGAAGTAATGCCTCTTGTATAACATTCGTTAAAATAGAAAAGTGCTAATATTGTCCTTCAAAGGTTGATGACCAATGTGTATAGCGTGGGTAACTTTGCATAAAAATGTTATTGTTATTCAACTACAGATATTTCAGAGCTTCAATTCCTTATCCGTTTCATGTAGGTGTGAGTTTCGTGAATTATGTTGTTTTACTGTCAATTCTGTTTTATTCCGCTAACAAACTTTGTACGTCATTATATCCTTTTAAGTTTAAAGTATATTTTGCCTAAAAGTTTTTTTAATTAATAATGAGACAAGAAACTAGGGTAATTATAGTTATTTCCTACTGTTAGAATGAGACTATTATGTTACCTAAGTATGCACCTACCTCGCATTTAATGTATCAGTTACGTTCTAAAAACGTACCTTTTCAATTCTGATTAAGTGATCAACAGACTGATAAAATGTTAGGTAATGAGATGTCGAACAAATGACGTGGTTACGCTGAGCAAACGAGGGTAAATACAAGGAATAATAAAAACAAATTATAATTATGAGTCACTGACTACACTTGAACTATAGTGTTGTAGTTAGTGTGTGCAAACGAAAATGTGACGTTTCGCTTTGTCTACGAACAGTTGAGACAGGTGTTTTTATCATATAATCGGCACTGATGACACATACATCTACAAAATTCAATACAATTTTTATAATAATATTAAATATCGAATAAACAATTGTAACTGAAATTGATGGCAGCAATAACATTTGTTTTTGCATGGTTAACAATACACGTGCTCGCAGCTGATACGTTACTTGTTAAACACTTTATGTAGGTGTAATAAAGTACGAGAAAAATACATTAATCACGTCCGTTCCAAAAAGAAAGTGAATTCATTGGCAGGGCCGGGCGTCGTGGAGTCTGGCGTTCTTTTGCGTCACTAGCAAAAAAGACGAATCGTATGTAACGAAAGTCTGATCGAAAGTTGTCCAATATGTGGGGCACAAAGCCGCCAGTCCGGCTTCTTTTAGCCGTGCGCTAACTCGACAAAATTGATGAAAGTACAACCCTGTGTGCCAGTGATCAATGATGTCCCTCGGTGTCTGAATAAGCAGTGAAAACAAATACATAATAAGAATTCAAATCGTGTAAGGTGTATTAAATTTATTTCAATGTTATAGCGTTGTGTATGACTCATATTCTGTTATCGCTGTTATCGCTAAGTATATTTACATCGAAACTTATACCCTGTTTTATGTTCATGAAATTACTACTCAAATATTTACTTTGCACATAGTAATGCATTTTTGATATAATAGTAAAATAAAAATGTTCTTTATATCTATTTACTTGTTGACCGATTACTAATAAGTAGGTATTACGATCGAACTAAGTCGGATAGTGATTTAATCGAGGCATCAAACAATACATGACTTCAATAAATAGTACCTCTTCATAATCCTCTTGCTTTTATTATAATTCTGATCATTTAAATATATAATTAGTCGTCTCGCCTGGTGATATATTGTATACCTGCTAAAGTTTCTATCTTTTAATTGATCAATTTATTTTTCCTGCGGCAATTTACACGCCAATGTCAGCCTATTCAGCGGTTGGGATGATTATACCTCGTCCAATATCTACAATACCTTCAATATATTGTATGAGTGGGTATCTGATATTATGCTGACGTTAAAAATTTGGGTAATTTCTTTCTTACTTAAACTCTTACGGATTTTTTTTTTATACAGGGTGCCATTTTCTCAGAAAGGTAAAAGGCATGGAACTTTTTGCTAGTAGTGGTCGAACATTTTTATTTATTTAAATACACATACCATGTTATACAAAGCGAATTAAAAACCGGGAAAAGAAATCTTTAAGGTAACAGCCAAACGATATTATTGGACTACTTAAGTGATCGGCCTCGTAATTAGGAAGTTTTCTATATTTGAATGCATCCGTCGATTATTATACGATGTGAAATCATACTTAGAAATTAAAACGTATGCTAATTAAACATAATCCTTTTCATATTATTCATAACGATCATTAGCCTTGAAGTCAAACGATGATTTTCTAAAAGTTTCTGGTTTTACAAGTATATTAAGCCTCCAATATTTGATCCAATGTATCTCATATCCACGTTTATAACCGTTTTCAAAAAAGGAGAAGCTTCTCAATTCGACTGTATTTTTATCAATGTTTTTACCTCAGTACTTTCGAATGGGTGAACCGATTTTATTGATTATTTTTTTTATTTGAAAGCTGATGCTCCTATTTCAATTTGGTCCTGTTCTTGAAGTCGGTTTTTTTTGTTAGTATTTTGGTCGTTTCTTTTATCGTATTAGTAAATAGAATGTCAGTTTATTCGTTAATCTATCTATCCGATAGCTTAGCTGTAGCTTCAAAGCTACAGTTAAAAATCATAGATCGACACAAACAGACGCCACAGCATGCAATGGATTGTCAAGGTAAATTTGGTGAAAACACCAAAATCTACTGCTCGCTTGCGTCGATTTATAACTTCCAGTTTCCAAAGTGCGTAGAGCCTTATGAGAAGAATACTGAGAAAGAAACTCATGGCCACTCTTATAACTCAGATGTTCAGGTACATTAGTGTTAGTATTACATGAAAGGCAAATAGTATGCAAGCTTTTCCACCTGAATTTCATTTAATAAAAGTGCTCCAAAAGCCATAAGTGATACCGCAGAAATCATTTAAGTTATCCATGTACTTACATTCAATTACAAAATCTACTTTTCAAAATAATTCGTGACTGGATAGGCTAGAGTACCAAAATAATAGTATACCCTATAGCATCACTGACTAGGGCGACCAGTCACCCCAAGCAGCACCCGTACACGAGTAAGACGCATGGACCAGTCATCATCTCCCTCGCCATATTAGAGGGAAGGAAACGACCAGCCCCACAATGACACTGCAAGCAATAACATTTTAGTGAGCATGGCGAGCCATAGCCGAGATACTGATAAAAATCACTACTAATCAAATTACCGTAACAATCGTCACGCATTACTTCCAACTAACAATTGTTGTTTGTAGTTAATCAATTACAAGACAAAGAAGTTTGTGTGTATGCAATAATAAACCCATGATTGTTTGTTGTTTAGAAAATCGTTGATGGTATAGTAGGCTTTCCTAGTAAGGTGATATTTCTCAGTAAGCTTGAATTTATCTACAGGAAGGTCGATTACATCTATAGGAATTTTATTATAAAAACGTGCACCAAAATCTTCGAACGAGTTGTGAATCTTATGTAAGTGATGTTAGGTAGCAACAAGTTCTTGTATTAATATTGTGTACATCACTGTTCTTTTTATAGTCATTAATACTGTACCTAACAAACATAATATTTGCAAATATATATTGTGATGCAACAGTTAAAATACCTATATCCTTAAATAACTCTCGAAGATAGACTTTAGCACCCAAATCGTACATTGAGCCAATGGCTCGTTTTTGTAGAATAAAAATCGTTTCAATATCAGACGCCTTGCCCCAAAGTAGTATAGCATAGAACATGATGCTGTGAAAGTAGCTAAAATAAACTAGCCTAGCTGTGTCCGTATCAGTGAGCTCAGTATGGAAGGTATTTCCTACAGCGTAAGCTGCCGAACTAACAACTACAAAAATGGCGCTACATCAATTATAATTTTTTACTTTGTATTAATTTAACAGAAATCCCCCATAAGTCCTTTGTTTTCTTAGAGTTAAGAGACTTAACTGTAAGTTTTTATAATGTTTGTGGAGTTTATGTATTCAAATTGGAATAAATTTTTACATCCATTTCCATTGGCCCTTAACATCAATTCTGATCCGGACGCACAAGAATTCAAGGTACTAGTTGTACTAACTGGTATATTTGTGAAAAAGGTATTAAAAGATTCAGGCATTCAGCTATGTCTAAGTTGTTTGTTATAAACCTATTATTAATATTAAATTGTAAATCATTAATCTCGAGGTTTACTACGTCCAGTTTCATTATTACTAATGTTTCACGTGGCTGTTACTTTATTATTTGAAGATTTAATCTCATAACTTTTGTAGTAAGTGTTTTATGAGCGGGTTGGACCAAATGTTTTTACGTTCTGTAAGTATTTGAATATTAATTGGGCGTATTATATGTATAATATGTATGTGTATAGTATTTTAAGTATATAAGTATTTTATCAATCTAATTTTCTTAGTATAAGCTCTGCTAAGATCGAAAATAGATGACCTTGTATATCAAATGTCTGAAATATTAATATTTTCTAGCCAGATTTCTTATTTTTCATAAATATATGTATATGTATATCGTAATTGAAGAAGTTAATAAGTAATAAGTAGGTATTTTACTGACCGTATGACAAGATCAATTTAAGATAAAGCCACTTAATAGCTCTTTACGCTTGTAAGTGTTTACACATCTAGGTATTACTAATACTATGTGTGGAAGTCGATGTGACAATGTTACGTTCATTTGACTTCGAAATGTTGCGTAAAAAAATAGTTATAAACTTAAATCACTCTCAGTGAGTTCTGCTGCCGTTCTTAGGCTCGGCGGTGGCGCAATTTTGCTCTATAGCAATAACTACATCTACCTGTTCCATTGTGTTTCGACACCTGAGAAATTATTTACAAATCTCCAACAATTTTCACGTCGGCCATGTAAATTATATTTTGGTACGTAATGTGTTGTAATTGTCTGTCCTTATCTCAGCGAAAATCTTTGAAAACGGAAGTAATAACATAATTTTTCGTACCTATTGAAAATATGCACCTCGGTTGTGTTTGTAATTAAATAACTGTTAGGAAAGAATTCGAGACGTAAGCATTAGGGACTTTACCAGATCGAATCTAAAATTGACGGAATCCTACGAAATATGTGAGGTATGGTCTATGAATAGATTCATAGAAAACTCTTTAGATACTTGTACACCGTACTACAGAGTTGCAAGAGATTGTATAAAAATCAGATATCCTTAGTAACAGAATAAAGGTCAAGAAATTATTTTCTACTATACCCCTATTTATTTTCACCGTGGCAGAGCCACGCTACGTCACGAATACCGCTACGGCCCGCTCGACCGGAGTGATATCACGACATCACAGAAAACGGGTGTGAAATAGCACCTGCGTTATGTTTCACGGGGTGAGTCAGGATACAGGAGGACTGTACCTCTCCCCCTCCCTATCGCCCTCCATCCCACAAAGGCCGGCAACGCCCTTGTGTCGCCTCTGGTGTTGCGTGTGTCCATGGGCGGCGGTAATCGCTTACCATCAGGCGACACGCCTGCTCGTTTGCCGCAATTCCATAGAAAAAAATCTACTTTAAATTATTTCAGATATTATTTTTGACTAGCTGTGCCCCGCGATATTACACACGCCGCGGTTGTTGATGCACCTTTACAACAACTACTTTCATATACATTTAGTGAAAAGCTGTTAATTTGAAATTACAAACAGACTCATTACTTTTATTTATTTGTATAGATGGTAAAACTAACATTTTAGCTACGTCAATCAAACTCAGTGATTCACATCCATTCATCTTGTATTCTTATTTATTAGTGATATTCTTTCCACTTTTGTATGTTTTATAATACCATGAAATCATGTAATTACAAGTCTTTTAAAGAAGTAAAGATTGAAGTCATTGATAGCAAATTAATCGATGCTATCGTTGGTCACGATTTGTTACAAAGATTCTTCATGAACCTGTTGTCTTGATTTACAGGTCGGTGACCAGCTAGTGAGTGTGAATGGATACCGAGTAGACGATGCAGTGCATGCAGAGTTAGTGCATTACCTCGCCTCACAGACGCGGCTTAAGATCAAAGTTAGACGTAAGTAACACTATTTAAAATCTATCCTTTAAGCCTGTAAATAAATCCATCCATTCTCGTAACCACCTTACACGCTGCAGTCACTTTTGTGGCGCTGTGGTGTGGTGGTGTGAGGTTGCTGCTTCGATTCCTGGGTCCAGTTCACATATTTGTATGATCTGCAAATATTTGTTTCGGAGTTTGGGTGTTTTCAATGTATTTCCAAGAAAAGCATATAGTTTTCAGTCTGTCAATCTAGTCTATTAGTACAGTAATTTGAAACTAGATCACTTTGTGTGTCACACAACTGCATCTATTTTCAATATAGGTATAATGTATAAGAAATATAAAAAAAAAACATTTTACATACTCTCTTATTTTTACTTTATTTTTAATTGATAATTAACTTTTGTAAAGAATGACTGTCAGTACCTTCTCAAACACGTAAACTACCAGAATTACATATTAAAAAATCATGGATACATTAAATAAACAGAGTAGGTAGACTTTAAGATAGATACAGATACAAATATTAAAAATGGAATCTATCTCTTTGAACTATTCCAGCTCATCGACGCTCTTTGAAGTGCAGTAGATTATTCAAAAGCTTTATTATCTGGTAAGCTGGTTATCACAATAGTAATCAGTTCATTTAAGGCGTTTCGTGAAGCTTGAACTACTCATATTACGATGTAGAATTATAAACCTAAGTCCCGTTTAGAAGCTATAAACCTACAAAAAAAACCGTTTATTACACGCCTATTTTTTAGATGATTTTTGTTAGTAAAAATCTTATTAATTAAATATATAAATAAGAAGAGTTGCTTAGTTACACTCTTTAAATCAACGTGAACCTCTCTACTTGAGGGTGAAGGCTTCCTCCAGGGATGACCTATCTCTATCGACTTTTGATGTCTCTATTTGTGACTTCTCTCTCCACAATTTTACTTCGGATAGGCTCACAATGTCGAACTTTGAATTTTCTAGTGAATCTAATAGTTCAAGGAGGTGTGTATGAGTCGGGAGAGTTCTTATATTGTACGTAGTTATATAACATACTCGTAAATGGAGCATTTCACGTGAAGCGGGGAGCGAAAAAATGATCGAGAATTCGATTTCAATTATAATTTAATATGATATACCTGTACATATCCTCGGCACAGAGAAGTATTGTTGCATTTGTAAGCATATTTTTCAAAATATAGTTATTTGAATTTGCCGTCTAAGTGATAGGTGGCACAGCAGCGCCCTCTCCCTCCCTACACATAATATATGTTAATTATTAATATTACTTTATTAAAAACTTATGTATAACAAGTTTATTATGCTACAAGTAATATGATATGTGAGGTATATGAGGAAGTTTGTAAAAAGCAATACTTTTATTTTTGGGAAGAACTTTGGAACATTATACGTACTTGTGTTTTAATTAATCATATTTTTATTTCTATTTTACTGTTATCACTTGACGACAATTACACGAGTTTTGATAACATTTAGACTATTACTATTACTACATTACGGTGCAAAACGTACCTACTTATTAGGTATATTTTGCACCGTAATGTCAACGTAGAGCTTACTATTTTAAGAACGTTTGGAAAGGTATGTAGAAGTTCTATTGACATTCAGACTTAAAAATTGAATGCGAAAACTCCCCTTGTGTTTGATCATATTTAAGGAATATTTTCCGTTAGAGATCATTTGCACTGAGCTACTTTTTCTGCCACTTTTTTTGGGCGCTTTTGCTTGCGGTTTGTTAATCTGTGCATACGATAACACCCTCCATAATAATAAGCTGATAAGCTCATCAGCTTTGTTTGAGGGATTTTTATATCCAAATATTTGTGCTTTCTTTCATCTTTCTGTTTTATAAAATTAATCCTTTGAATACATTATCCTAACATGTTCGTAAACATCTCTTTATAATACGATCATAGTCTAGTTTATTATTTAAGTCATTTTCAGTAAGTAACTTTAAAATTGTCTTACATACTTTAATTTATGTTCTTATTGATAGATCTTAATGGTTTCATTACTATGAGTTTAAATCTAAACCGTCCAAATATATTTTCTTCTCTTCCTCCTTTAATCGGTCCTATCTATCTGCGCTATCAATCAATATGTTTTAACTTACGATTTGTCATAGAGTAGTACTGTAAACCGATGTCAAAAAATAAAAATATCTGGAAAAAAATAAAGTATCAAAACATTTACTCCAAGGAGTATTTTATTTGTTTGTATACTGAAATTATTATAAACAAAATAATATGTAGGTATTTTTCAGTCGAGATCTTGGTAGCTGATTTTGTAAATTTTTATATTTACATTATTTTTAAAAATAATTTGCATAATTATATCGATCTTTGCACCAACTGCACACACAACATTTAATGCATCATTTTCATCAATGTAACATACACTGATGAAAAAAATTTCATTCAAAGTTTCATCTACATAATTTATGACTAAGCATTATTATGTAATAGTAAACAATTTTATATTTGTGATTAATGTATACAAATGGTTTAATATGACTAAGTAACAACAGTTAGGTTAGGTTGGTATTATAAAGAAACAGGCCAGATGACTAATTATAATTTTTACATCAATATTATGTCTTTTTGATTAGTTATATAACTTGCAGCACGCACTTGACTAAGCAATGTCGCGGCATTACGTATTCGAATGAAGTAAATATTACTATGTTACTAACAACGGATAAAATTACTATAATTAATCAAATCGCTTCAAACGCAACCGGTGCTAAAGGCCGGGTATGCGTTTTTATATCACTCGTGAAAGTACGTGGGCAGCCAGTTTATAGAACGTTATCTTATTTTTTTTATTACGTAAAACGAAGAACAAAAAATATAATTCCAAGAGTATATTCGGAAGTTGTCTGGAGTGATAACTGCTAAAGTAAAAATAGATTTAAAAAAACAAGACCTATCTAAAGTTGCTATATGATCTGCAATGAGTTTATTATCAATGTTTAATGTGAGTATAAATTGAGCATTGAACTGCAAAGATCTGAGCTCAAGGCTTCATGAAGTTTTATGAATTATAGAGGCAAAAAACTGAATGACAATTAAACACGAGTACATAGTAAAAGTAAGCGGCGATATAACCTCTCACTCTTAATAAATTACTGGGCCGCAAGCGGTCTATTTTATTACTTCCTAAAATTTTGATCTACTTAGACTATTACGATTTCTTACACTAAAGTAGACTTTAATGTTTATGGGTGAAACTGGAAAAGGTTCGAAGCATAGACTAATGAATGTATATGTGTTCTTAGTTAATATGTATATTATGCAATCATTTTGATCTCCAAAGTGTTTAAAGTTCTTAAATCAATATTGTTTACCAGGGTTTTGATATGATTGTTGAAACAAGTTATTAAGTACCTTCCTTCAATAATTTAAAATAAACTAGTACTCTATCGATTAGTTAAAGCTTTGACTGTACGTATGGTCCTAGTGGTTCAAACGGTTCCCAGTGCGGAAATTATATATAAAAAAATATAAATATATTACAACTCTTTTAATCTATGGAAATACTTTCGCACCTCTGTAGTGGTAACTACAGAGGTTTAAGGTGGAGCGCGTTTCAGGTGTGGGACGAAACCTCAAAATTACTGTAAACTCCAGTCACTTTTCAACTAAACACTTCTTTAACTATCCGCAATTACATTTTGTTAAGAACTGGAGAAAAGGAAATCTTAGAAGTAGTGGTCCGTCCCGTAGTCTTTCTCCCTTAACAGTGAATTGTCCTTTGCTTTTATACTGTGCCGAGCGATTTAATAGATTTGATACATGTAAGTATGAGTAAAATTAGTTTACCGATATTCTATTCTGACACACGTATTTACTACAAGGCTTAAAATATATAACCAATCGTATAACACTATACTACACTCATACTATAATGTAGCTAAATATCAAAGTAGGTTACAGAGAAAATCATTGTACCCGTGGACACTCTCAGAGACCCTTTCGGAGTCCCTACCTTTAAGAAGCTTACAACAAAACTGCGCAAGTTGACAATGACTGTTGCGTATATCGCTGACCTTAGCCAACAATTGTGGCGAATTCTTAAGATTTGCTAAATAACCGATTCCGTCACCGTTATGCAACCTATTTCTTGGTAATGAAATAGTAAATAAGATATTTTATGAAAAGTAACGGTTTATGCATTCATCCGGTACAGCTAATTTCATTCAATTTTACTTGAAAGTTTTGGACCGTTCCGCAGCATTGAATATAAGTTCAGTGTTCACACCTAGTTGAAAGTAATCCAACATGAAATTGAATCAGAGAGAAATAAAATCCCCGATAAAACACTTATTGGACCAAAACAAACCACTTACCCGAATGACCGTGGCCATAGCCGGAATAGTTAATATGACATAGGGAATTTTTGTAGGAAATTGTTCAGTGTGACTTGAGTATGATGAAAGTGAGATAATTTTCAATGCCTGATGACCAATCTACGCATTGGAAATAAAACTCTTAAACAGAATTCATAAATTCGATTGAATGTAAAGATATTTATGCCATCTAATTTTTATTGTTTCTCTTTTTCAGATGTGGGGATGTTACCTGTCAAAGAGTAAGTATGGTTACTGCCAGTTTATAAGTCAATGTGTATTTAATTGTGCAGTTGCTTGATTAAGTGTTTTTTAATGCAGTAAGGCTCACGAGCAACTGTCATGGCAATTCGTGTCGGAACGTGCGTCGCTGGGGTCTGACGTGTCCTCCTCGCCGACGCTTTGTCACGACACAGATAGACTCACAGACATGCGTCTCTCCATACTTGTGCCGCCTAGAGCGAAGCTTGGCTGCGGGTCAGTATTGTACTATTATTCCACTTAATTTACAGATTTACATTTCACATCTTACATTTTGCCTAGCTTGATATGCTGTACTCTAACTTGCTTTACAACTTTTGTCTACAAAGCGATAAGTCTGGCAAATGGTTCAGGGATGTTTATAGATCTAAAAGTTTCGAATACATAGGGATCACGATATGAATATGTTAGTTACTCAGGCTTTTGAAGAGAAATGTCATTAAAGAAAGGACAAAATAATGTACAAACTTCATAGTAAAGTTACAGCAACAGATACATGATTTAAACTAAGAGTACGAGATATATTTCGTCACTGCTACGAGCGCCAGGATCATATATGAACTAGTCCAGATGAAAAACTTTAACAATACCAAAATATCGGAAATTAATTACTAAAAATAAACATGATAAAATATCAGTGATAAACTGATAAGTTTAGTTTACACAAACTTTAGCTCTGTGTTACAATATAACAATATAAGTGTGTTTATTTATTTAGTCTCCATGTTTGTTACAGAATTTGCAAAGGTCCAGATTGGAAACCGGGTATCTTTGTGCAATTCGTACGGGATGGCGGCATCGCTCGCGAGGCAGGATTGAGACCGGGAGACCAAATATTGTCCTGCAATGGTTTAGACTTCACAAATGTCTCTTTTAACGAAGTAAGTTATGACAGGAAAACATTAACAGTTGTTTTTTTTAAACATTTCACACACTCAAAACTAAAAGTATTGAAGACCTAGTGGCTTCATTTCGAGCAGTACGAGTATAAAACTGCCTCTTACATCCTATTATACCATATTACATATTACAAATTAGCAGCCGCATTAGGGCTTGGCTCACTTAACAGCTAGTGTCACAGTAGAAAACAATTCACTTCTAGAAGTGTAAAATATTTGAAATAAATAGTGTTGTTGTGTTTTCTAACTTTGAGCAAGCACAAAAAAATCTCATTCGTACTCTAATACACATAACTAGGTATTTTCTGTTGTTTAAAATCTATAGTTTCTGCTAAAAAATTAAACCGGCGAAGAAACTGATAAACATGAAATAATAATCATTTTTTATTTTAACTTAATAACTAAGTTCATAAACTAATGCAATTATAAATACGTAATTTTGAGTCGGTGCCAAATAAGCAAATTAATAATATACACGTCGATATAAGGACCTCCTCCTTCGTCGCTTAAAATACATTAAATTTACAAAGAGTAAACAGCTAACTGACGGGGAAATTTACTTGTACTGAGTTCTTGCAAGAAATTTTGCATTTTCCTTTTTCTAATAAACATTTGATCTTCGTCTTCGGCCTTTTTCACGCATACCTACAACACATATACACATTTTATTTAAGCCATTTTCCTATACACAATAGTTATAAACGTCAGATAGGTTTAGAACTATTAAATTAATAAACATATATAATCCTAAACTACTAGATAATTCTAAACATTTATGTATTTAAAATACATTTACATATTTAATAATTCTACATAGATAACAAAACTAGCTCTTGTCGGAGTCTTCGCCCGTATGTATGTCAGATATCGCAGTAATCATGTTTCAGGTTAATATACATTCAGGTTAATAAATACATACAAATATTTTCTTTTGAAACTCTTCACCCATTTTTTTGGTTAAAGAATTTTCAGTCAGCTTAGTTTAAGCATGGCTTACCTCCTACAACCTCACAAACTTTACCTCTTTAAAATATTAATAGGTATATATTTATTAATCTGTCTCGGGTTCTTCTTTAATTCTACTTAGTTATATATTTTTTATTCGAAAGTTAGCTCAAAAAATGAAAGATTATATCTTTGCTTTGTTAAATTAGTACTTAGTTACTTAATAATACTTAAGTTAAATACTTTTTTAAAGGCTATAACGGCAATGAAGGCGACTGGGCGCCTGGAACTTGTGATACGAGAAGGTGCGGGCACTGAGCTGGTATCTCCAGAAAGTTCAGGATACAATAGTTCGGCTTCATCAGCGGCTGGTGAAAGGAGTCCAGCGCCGACTGCGCCCCATGTTCCACTTGCGCCTCCTGCTGCTCTACGTCGAAGGCTCGCAAGTGTAGCTGAGGAAGCTGCTGACCGAGCTGACAGGTGAAATTATAATATATAAGTGAACAAGTTAAATATAGTGCATTATGAGTTATAAATTATCATCATCGGTAATGTCGTTAAGTGATATAAATTCTCAGTCTTTAAATCCTTCTAGATAGATAACTAAAATGTCTACATACAAAATAATGTTAACCCGACTACGGCAAAGCCAAAAGAAAGGGTATTTTTGGCAGTCTACGTACAAACTAGTAGTTAAGCTAGTACCCCAAGTAAGTTTGAGAATAATAAAAGCTAGGAAGATGATGATGTACATATGTTTGTCATTATGTTAGTATGTTCCGCCGGAGAGTCAAAACGGCCTTTTTTGTTTGCCCGCCTTTTTGTACCGATTTTCACAGGCAGATAACCATTGAATTTTATATTAGAAAGAAATTAAGGTTTCTAAATAAAAAATAACACTCAAAATCAATTTTTGGTTAACTACAGAACAAACGAAGTTTCGTATAATAGTGTGATATACATATTACTTTCATAATTTTGTGTAAAATTAGTATCATTTACTAATAAACTTCTTTTTGTTGCAGATTAACAATGAGTAGGTTAAAGCGTAGAACATGGGACAGTTTAGACTTCGAATGGAAGAATGGCGACATACACAATTTTGATATACCTTCCGATATAGAACCCGACTATGATAGCCCCAGTATACCAAACAACCCTCACACTTACGAAAACAAAAGTAATTTGAGGAGTAAAAATAAAAAGGATTATGTCACCAGTCCTTCAAATAGAACAATTATAAATCTAACCGAAGATGGAGCTACTATACAATGTAGCTACGATAACAACCAATCGCCAAGAAAGAATACTTTCGCAGCAAACCACACGAATAGAGACAACGAAAAGAAAACCATAGTAGTTGAAGTTCATCATACGAGCACTACTACTTGTGGTAAAACCGCTTGTAATTATCCACCGCCTATGAAAAACGATTGTGATTCTGACTCCATAAGTCTCTCCAGTTCTGCTACATTATCGAGTGCCATTGCTGATGAAATACAACGACGTAAAATGGTAAGTACTATGCAGGAGAAAGCTGAGAAATATACATATTCTTCTAATAAGCAATCCATGGTATACCTAACTGACAGCTTTGGTGATAAAAAAGTAAAAATTCAACACCTAGATGGCATGCCCGTGATTAATCTTCATTTCAAAAATATTTTTTGCCTAGTCTGACTATTGTTTATGTAAAACATCATGACGTTAGGCTACGATGTGACATCAGAATTATATTTTTGTGGAGATGATTACAAATCTCGAAAGCGATCCCACAAAACTAAGAAACGACACTTATTAATCAAACTTATGTTCCTAAATGTTATTTAATTGCGGTTGAGCATACACAATAAAGGCATTAAAAAATTGTTGTAATATTTACTAAAATAAACAAATAAGTTGTATATTACTATCACATAAGACTATACCTACAGTAAAAATTAAAATAATATAAAATTAAATGTACTTTTTTACAATGTGTGGTGTGCATTTTTACAATACACAATATTGAGAGAATTTGTTTAATTTGTACCTTATTTTTTTTAAGTTAAAGTTCTTCTTAAGTCGCCTATATAAATTAATACAAAATGTTTTTCTCAGAATATGAAGAAAACAAACACAGCCAACATACCACCACCACCGCCACCGAAAAAACCTGTTATTCCAAAGCCAGGAGATGAAAAGAAAAAACATCATGATGCGCTAATGGACGAGTTTAAAAAAGTTCATCGAAAGATGTTTGCAAATCTAGAAACTGACAAGCACAATTCAAATGCTCAGAGAAATGACAGTGAAACAGTGGTAAGTGCTTTCCAATCTACGCTTATTTTTAATAGATAGAAACACGACCATTTATAAATAAAATTTTCAATATTACATTAAAAGAGATTTAGCAAGTCTGAATGTTTTCAATTTACTCATACAACAATGTGTTCAAAAAACAACTAAACAATCGTCAGCAACCTAAATACCTTTTTATAGTTAACTATTTTCACTCAGTCAGTTGATGATTTGAATACCAAAGTATGACGTCACAAGTCTTTATTTCTTACAAGTTGCTACACTACTTACCGTTTTCACCTTTATCAAGTGAAACTAATATGACTTAAAAGCCAACCAGCTCATTAGCGCTTGAAAAATAACTCTTCAGGATTACGATGTATTGTTTTGAAGGCGTTTTGCATTGTGTCGGACGTATTGTGATATGTTAATGTAACACTGTCATAGTAACAGTCTAACGACTGCTCATGAATGTCATGAATAAAGTTTATATATATGCGTTAAGTTATATACAGAATAAAGTTAGGTAAAGTTTAAAAACTAGGGGTTGAATAAAACCTAGAGCGTGTCAAAATATGACCACATGATATCAATTAAATAAATGTCTTTGATGGCAATCTATGGAATTCTAAATAAAATTACTGGCAGACAAAAAGGCAACTGACAAAAGTATAGATTTAAAACATCAAGATAAAAAAAACAATAAATTATATTATCTATAACTTATATTGAGAACAACTTGACGCGAATCCTAAGACAGTAACCCAATGTGGTGTAGTAGAGCCAAACTATCTATCTAAAGAGAGGCCTACATCTATCAGGTGTACCGTTAAATGTGTATAAATAAATAAATATTTCGGACATATTACACACACCGCCATCTATTCCCAAGCTAAGTAGAGCTTGTGTTATGGGTACTAGACTACTGATATAAATACATTTATACTTTTTTTGTAACTACATACTTATTAAACATAGAAAACACACAAACTCCCAAACAAATATTTGCAGATCATACATACATTTGGTCCAACCTGGGAATCGAACGCAGCAGTCGCATATGCTACCACTTCGCCACAGAATACTAATGTAATACTACATATATTCTTTCTTTTTTTCTTTTTCTAAAAAGACAACTCCCGCATTAGGAATATACATTCCTGTGTCGCGGGGATCTTTACAAACATACATGAAACGGACACAAAGTACACCCAGACTTAGAACAACAATTTATGGATCACAAAAAGTGTTGTCCCATGTAGAAACCCCCAACACTTGGCGCAGTAGGAAGTGGCGTGGCGACCACTGAAACCACTAGGCCAACCGTGTATGCATGTAAATATGCGTAGTTGTACGCATGCATATTTTATTTATTTATTGTTTTAATATTATAATTCAGAACATGCACGTGATGGTGTGTTACTTGTGTACAAACTGCCATAAAAGCCTTAATACCTAATATCCATTTAAAATTGTCTTTCTATGTTGAAGAAATCACCGTGAGCGATAAGACCTCCAATTGTTACGCCTATGACCTTGTAACTCATCTTTTGCAATGTTTTTATTTTATGTATACAATAAAGATATTTAAATAAATAAATAAATATCATAATCATCCGACATAACGCCAGCGGTACAGAATCCGCCATTCTCCTTTCCCGAGAAACTTCAGATATCTTTTGGTAAATCTAGCAGGTACAATGGTTTCATTCGCTATAAGCTATAATTAGTGTTATTTAAGTTCAATATTACTTATAATTATTCTTTTTACACTTTGTATTTTTTTCAAACGAGTGCCTTCTTCCTAAATGATATTTTCTGTTTATTATTGTCATTAATGTTTTACCATAAATTCGATAGATTTAGTGACGATAGACGCCTATTCTCTAAATTATTTTACGAAAACATAGATACGAGAACAACATACTTGACCAAATAATTCAATTCGATTGTTAAATTCTAAATTATTTTTCAGGTTATTTATGTTAAAGCTACTATTAATACTACTACTAATAGCTTTACTAGAAATTTTATTTGTAAAGTTGTTTTTATGACGTCATCTTGGCGCGAAACAAACTATTGTCAAATCATTCATCTTGTGCTTGGTTTGACAAATTAAAAAAATAACAAGCGTGAAAATACTTTATGTAACAATGGACTGAGGACTGTTTCATAATTCATTTTACCCGTATTAAACAATCGTTTTAACTATTCTGCTATATACATAATGGATTAGCGCGTAGTTTAGTTGTAGGTAGGTTAGTACTATCATGAAACTTTTCAGTCACTTATGCCATTGTAGGTATAGACGCATGGTATAGATACTAATTACTATTGCTTTTTATTTTAAGTTTTTTTAATTTGCTTTTTATCGATTATGAATTTGGGGTAGTTTTGATTTGTATTTTTATAGTCACTGTGGCGCAGTGGCAGGGTATGCGACTGCTGTGCTTGAGGTCTCAGGTTCGATTCCCGGGTGGAACAAATGTTTGTATGTTCTGCAGATATTTGTTTCGGAGTTTGGGTGTTTTGTATTGTTTTGTTTTTGTATAATATGTATGTACCTTTTTTTTAAAAAGAAGTATATATGTATTTATATCAGTTGTCGTTGTGTGTATCTAACATATGTCCGTAATATTTATTTATTTACAGTTTTTAAATTATAGCTACCTATTTATCTCTTATAAATATCATTGTTTTTAGAAAGTCAGTGCCCAAAAATATACTGACAACTAGTGCAACCTTCGAATTCAGTTCACCCTTAGGGTTGCGGAGGTCAGATGCCAGTTGCTCCGTGGGAAACCTGAAATTCAGGTAAAACCAGTTGAACTGGTAGCCGACTCCAAATAATGCGAATAATAAAGGCTAGGAGTAGTCTACCTTTATATTTCTTAATAAGTCAGCATGAATCTAAACGTCTAAAAATTTACATAAATCGATAACTTAATTTTTTGGTGTTCCTTAAAGTTCGTTTTACAGATGTTTTATAAAAATTTATGAATATACACTGACGGACTGGACGTAGTCCATGATTTTATTACATAATGCTTGCTACACACATGACGATTAATCGTAGCTATAAATCTGTGCATACTGATTTCACCACTACCGATGAATGAAAATCAACAACAATTTGTCATACACACATTTATTAACGATTGTTTAGAGGCGCTCATAGCCTAGTTGCACTCGGTGATTAGAAACAATCACCGAGGGTAAGCAATCAGGGCGCGGTCAGTACCTAGATGGGTGACCGCTGGTGGCATGATACCATGAGCTTCTCCGTGATTTGGTCGGTCGGTCCCGGTTGTTATCATACGATAACAGTCGTGAAGCTTAGTTGGAGGCCTTTGCGCGTCTCAAAAACATCCAACGGCAAGATTACGAAGCAACAACGTAGTCTTGCCAGTCCCCAACCCGCGCTTGGGCAGCGTGGGGACGTATGGCCTTAACCCTCTCCTGAGAGGAGACCCGAGCCCAGCAATGGGGCATTATGGGTTGTTGATTGATTGTTCATTGACGTTTGTTAAATCTGTGCTATTCGGTCAGCACAGATTAATCACTACAATTTATCGTTACGGAGTAGCGAGCCTTACTTTGTAAAATATAGTAATTAATTCATTTTATTGCACCTTAAAACGTTATTGCATCTGTTTATTTAAAGTTTTTGTTATCTTTAATAAGGACTATATTAAAAAATAAAAGATAACTGTTTAAAAAAAATAAGTATCTAAACGAGTAAAACGAGTCAATGATTGTGGAAATAAGTACCTACGCTATGCCCCAGGTATTAATTACTAGCAGGTATTTACAAACACCAAAGACATTAAATGATAATTTCGTATACAGAATCGAATTATTAATGTCATAATTGTCAATAGCTCTAGAACATACGAGCTATTGTTATGCGATCCAACGATGCGGAAGGTAATCGCACAGAAATTTTCATGTTCATGTGTAATTTAGCTTTGATTGCTTGACGTTTTGACCTCAAACTGGGATCATAGGTAATCACAAAGGCTTACATTACCAGTTGTATAATATAATTGCATTAGTTTCATTTTCTATCACTTTTGAACGCAAAATTAATAAGCAATGTATACTGATCAGGACACAAATAAATTACGTACCATTCCAAAACTATTACTATGATAATGACAAATTTTATAAAGGAATCTACTTTTAACAATTTCTGAGTAGTCGGATGGAATCATATTTTGAAACAAATTAAAATAAGGAGGTTTTCTATTCGATTGTACTTTGTCATGTTTATCACTACAGACAAAACTCCATTATTTATGAAACGATTTAGAAATGCTTCTTCTATATCGGGTGCCTGTATGCAGGTATTGTACCCCCATCTGGTCCCATGGTCGAATTCTACGGTAATGACCTTTTTTTTCCCCGTGGAAACCCCCTCGGGCCTTGACTCCACCGGGATTTGCGTCGGGGCGGTGTGTTGGTTCGAACCGACTAAAACTATACGGTGTGCCGCTCTGCGCCTAAGACGGGAGGGATCCGGGAACCGCTTTCTTACGCCATCCGGACCCCTCTCAGGTTCTACGGTGGTGACCAGCTCTTAAGGTTGAAAATTGAAGGAATAAAGAATACATATTACTGATTACTTTTTAAATTTATTTATGAATAACACTGAAATCTAATTACAAGAGAAGTAATCATAAAATAATTACATTCTGTGAAATAAACAATTAATAATTTTGCAACTTTTGAGTGTTCGTTAATTTCTTCATGTCACAAATGTCAGTGTTGGCAATTTTTTATCTGTCTTCATAGTTATTTAGATTTAATATAACATTTAAATTATTTAAGACAATGGTCTTATGAAATTAATTGGGACACTTCGATACGAATCATTAACAAGTATATCTATGCTTACATAACTCGAAGAAATTATTGGAGCGTTACCGGTTTCCTCGAACTACACACGATATGGTTGATTTAAGATTTGTCTATGCTTTTGCTCCCAGGTATTACGATGCATAGGTATATATTGACGAAATCAAATGAGTAAACGGATAACTTAAAATACTCTTTATAAAAATATATCATCTTGAGACTTTTTAGAATGTGCATGCAGTTATTTTCTAAATTCGCTATTCTTGCGTATTATTTTTTAAATTCTTTTTGTAGTCTATGCCTATTCCTTAAAAGCCCAAAGGTGCATCTCTGACCTATCATTATTTTCGAAAATTATTATTAATAACATTATTTTAAGTAAATAATTTATACAAATTGCCGTATTGTTGTGGCATTCTCCTCATTTGTTATTGCCATTGAATCTAATGTAGTATATTCAAATCCCTTCAAGGGTGAATGTGTCGACCTCAGAACAATCACTTTTGTATTATTATTTTTATAAATATAAAGCTCCGCGATATGGCATAAACATTCACTCTAATTGCTAATAGTAGTGTTATTCAATCTCATTTTCATTGGTTGGTGTACGAAAATCGTGACAGCGTAGTGAAAAAAACTCCCAGTCTGTCCGCATGCCGTTTCTTAAAACCATGTCATAATTCATTTACTTTCAGCCTAGGTATCCATAACAAACAACACACTACTCCCAAATATTCAGTTTAACTTAAATGTTCCTAAAATGAGAGATCAGAGTCTTTGATGGAAAAACTGAAGATGTATTGGCTAAGAAGTTGTCTCAAGCCAAAACGAACCTAGAGGCGCTCATAGCCCAGTTTCACTCGGTGATTAGAAACAATCACCGAGGGTAAACAATGTCGGCGCGGTCAGTACCTGGATGGGTGACCGCTGGTGGCATGTTACCATGAACGTCTCCGTGATTCAGAGGTCACGTTAAGCAGTCGGTCCCGGTTATTATCATAGGATAACAGTCGTGAAGCTTAGTTGGAGGCCTTTGGGCGGCTTAATAACATCCAACGGTAAGATTACATACCCACAACGTAGTCCTGCCAGTCTCCAACCCGCACTTGGGCAGCAGTGGGGACGTATTACCTTAACCCTCTCCAGAGAGGAGACCTGAGCCCAGCAGTGGGATATTATGGATTGTTGATTGATTAATTGAAAACGAACCTAGTACCTTAATAAGTGCTCTACACACGTAAAGACAAGAACAAAGTACTGAAAAAATATATTTGAGTTTTTACATAAGTTATCTTGAGAAGTGTGATCATTAAGTTTCAATGCTGATGTCAAATCTGCTATTCATTTTGAAAAATCTACTGAATTAGGTAGAATAGCCCAACGAACATTGAATAGATTCCATTTTTTAACACGCTTTTAGTAGCTCCACCTGTATTTTTGTTTGTAGACGACTTCTGCCAGCCTGTTTAGTGGATTTTTAAATTTAATTTTTCTATTATTTAGCAAATACATTCGCTAAATGATGAAATGTTCATGAATACTTTTGTATATTTTAAGGACGTACCTATCTAGTATAGTATATTTGTTGAGTGGTTGTTTTTAACCAGACAGATGAAAGTAATGAGACTATTGTAGTTGGAAACGAAGTTGAAAACAAGTAATGAGTTATTAAATAAAACCCGGCTGCGTATAATTTTTTTAATTTGTTTCTTTTTAGTTTTGAGTCATTCAATGTCACTCACGACTAAGACGATTCTATTGACAACACTCACATAAAAAATGGAAAGCCGTTTAGGCTCTAGGGCGTATCAAAGTAATACCTATACATACATAAAATCGATAAACATAACCCTCCGTATTTCGTAGTCGGGTAAAAAGACGGTAAAGTCAGCATCATATTGATTTGTGCTTTCAAAGTAGTCAAAATCATGTAATAAACTTCAATTCTATTTAATGTTGGCAGACATTGCACTAAAATTTTTGTACACATTCAAAGTGCTTAAAATTACTGAACTATCAATTAATAATATTGTGTTAGCTGACAGGGTGTTCTGTTCTAGTTGTGGCGTGTTTTATTTGCACTAAATGTGAAAATATTGAAAAAAGGTACATTAAAAAAGCGAAGCTCGGTGATAATGTTGGTAAAGAAAACATTTTCTCGGTATAAATTTGCTTTGAATTTGCTGATGTGGAAGCATATTTATTAAGAAAAATATTTCAATTCAAGTAGTAATGTGTTCGACAATATCCCTGTCTATTAATACGTATACTTTCAAAGCCGCACTGTGAAGAATTAACTATTCTTCACAGTTGTCGTGTCCTCGCAGGCGTTGGGACAACTGCTTTTTCAAGCAAAGATATCCCAGAGACGAGTGTTATTTACCAATTATTTAAACAAATATTTTAAAATATATATTTTAGTAAGCGCTCATTGCTAGACGCTAAAACGTGGCCATTACTGCGCTTCGTCATTATTGTGTTATTAAAACATAACTTTGCTCACAGAAAATCATTATTTAATCTCATATTTTATTGTTAGATAGTAACAAGCTTTCAACTAAAATTAAGAGTAACTGTTTAAAGAACAAACAGCTTAGAAATGTAATAATTGAATAACTTACTCAAGTAACCCTTTTTACAGAACAACAGATATAGTTTTAACTACTAATTGATATTAATTGTTAGCCAATAACATTTCGTTTTTGACTTTATAATTGATAATTAAGTTTTATTGAGAATCTCAAAATCATAAGTAAATGTTTTCACGCCGACATATATAATTCAGTGGTCAATTTATCCTAAAATTACAATATTTGAACTGATAATGACATTCGGAATAGTACATACCTCACAAAAGACATTGTAAAATATATGTATATTCTTAAAAAAGCAAAAATATTTCGTATCTGTGACGAGAATAACATACTAAAATATAACTGAAAACGAAATTTTGAACCTTTTTTCGCTGCCCGCTTCAAGTGAAATGCCCTGTAGTCAAGAGCATTATGCTAATTTTCCTCAAAAGAAGTTTATTTT
The DNA here is from genome assembly GCA_003709505.1 of Hyphantria cunea. NCBI lineage: Eukaryota > Metazoa > Arthropoda > Insecta > Lepidoptera > Erebidae > Hyphantria > Hyphantria cunea. Next base: position 529,727 of record PKRV01000151.1, read on the forward strand.
TTAAGGAATTTTAAATGGCTGTATCTCATTCAAATACCTGTATTCGTAGACATTTTGTCGGTATAAATTGTAAATACAATGTAATATTAGCATACTACATTATATTTTTTTTCTAAAAAACATTCAAAACAAAAGACATGCAAGAAATGAACGTGATAGGTATTCAAGGAAAAAGAAAAGGAAATATTTAAAATTAACAATTTTCCTGCAAAGTACAGTCTAGCTACGCCATCAATAACGTGGATTTTACTACATTGTAAAGATATTTTTAACTAGCTTACATGCATGGATACCATTGAACAACTTATATGATAACAATAATATGAACACTCTGTCAGCTAACGCAATATTGACAACTGATAGTCAAGATATTTTGACTATAAAATTGAATTTGTTTTCGTCACATAAGTTTAACTATTATGAAAGCACAAATCAATGTGATGCTGTACGAGAAAATTTTGAGAAGGAAAGCCTGAAAAGGAATAATATTCATTATCTTAAGTGACCGACAATTACAACATTGTACAAGTTATTAAGAATAGAAGTATTGTTGGGAATTTCATTAAGACTACATATCCTGGGCTTGATCCAGGATATGTAGTCTTAATGAAGAAGTTAGAAGTAGTCACCATATGTCACACACACAGTCATATGTCAGCCATAATATAAGACTACATGTCTTATATTATGGCTGACATATGACTTCTTCTAACTGCATTGCAATTACGCTGTTCTTAAGAGTCTATGACACACATGTGATCGTTTACGATGGGTAGAAATACAATGAGTAGGTAAATATTAGCAGTATGTCGAGGAATATATTTTAATAGGATCAAAGAGGATTACAAGTATAATGAGTACTAATAAGACTTGTCTTCATAAGTACTTAAATTAGTGTACCATAACCGCTGAGGTGGTTTTAAGCCTGACAGTTTCATAACTGGATACATTTTTAACAGACTAAAAAAGATTAGAAATATGTTGCTTCGTGAACTCCCTAATTAATGAATCGATTCAGAAAATTATATTTTTTGTTACCACACACGTTTGATGCCATTCAAATTTGAGGAAAGAATACCATACCGTTATTTAAAATTTTCAAATTCATCGTGTCTATTAAACTTTTAAAAAGATCATTGTAATTGTATAGATTACTTAAAATATTGGACAACCACCACCAATTATTTGTAATTACAACTCAATTTACGATTTATATTGATAGTAAAATGTAATAAAAAATAACTGACCCAATAAGTGCCTATGTGTAATCGAATTCATTCGTAAATGAATCATGTGACGAAGTGATAGGAAAATCAAATTGATTTTTTAATTAAGTATAAGTAACCTCTTTACTCAGCCAGCAGTTACGGTATTTTTTATTCCAGTTAGGTAAGAAAAATAGCAAGAAATTGAGCACAAACGTACAAAAGTCTGATAAAGTATCGTGTGAAAGTACTTATGTTTTTCTGAACAGCGTAGGTATGCCTTAATTTACAAAATATAGTGTTACATTTGCTTATATAATAACATTATCTACAGAAATCTACACAATGGTATTAATTAAAATACCACGTTTCACGTACAAGGTTAAAAAAAATAAGTTTCTACAAACAAGCAACCTTTGAACGCTGAACATTAATAGAACACATTATTTATAGGTATCACTCTTTTAAACGTAAGTGGAGTATGAATTAAAGGAACGAACTAAACAATGTATATAAAAAAATAAGACAGTATTTTGAAATCAAGTGGCGTTTTTCTTGAAGAAAATAAAATATTCCCTAGAATACCTTCATTAAGTTTATCACTCGGCCAAAAGAGAGATCAAATGATATTTTAACCATACGAAACTGTAAGAGAATGCAATTATTTTAAATTATATCCGCGAATGTCCATTGTCTTTTATTTAAACTAAACAGTAGGTAACTGTAACTCTGACAAAACTAGTTTATCAAATACAATTGTCTAAAATTTTTAAAAGTAGGTAGGTACTACACACGGCAATTATACCATTTATTACGTCATCATCATATTTTAATTAAGAATATGTTTTTTATGACAATAGACCAAGATGAATTGTTTTACCAAAAACTAAGAGATTGTTGTGTAAAATGCTTCAAGTTTGATGTAAGTTTTAGAAAGCCTATTATTACCTATATGGTATTTACGTCATACAAATATGGGCAGGGTGAAATTAAATATCGTGTTCGTAACCGAAATTACACGGCAAATTAAAATGCTTTAGAAATATTCCAAGAAGAATTACCTTTAGTCACGTTATGTTTCAATCTAGATAAAATTACAATAGCTTTTGTTGTGTGAATAATCTGGAGATATTTCATGCTCATCTAATTAAACGGGTAATTGAAATATGCAGTTGTGATTGAAATCACTTACGAAGCTATTGAGTGACTTTCATGTAATACACTATTTATACTAGAAATCTCCAGAGTCTAATCATCAAAATATTCTTCAGACTATTAGCATAAAAAGGCTTTAAATTATATTAAATGGTCTAATGTTATAGTGGGATTCGTGTTAATACATGTGATTGTTTTAACTTTCTTTTTAGACTATTACAATACAAATGTAAGTGATCCATTGATCGCAGAAACGTACGACGTACACACTTTCTATATGCGACTAGACCTATTTTTAATGCATCTCATAAATACAACACTATTTATCGTAAAATCTTGCTATTATTATTGGTTTTTTTCGAAATCGACATCAAGTGCCAAAAGATAAGTATGTGTACTTACAATAACAATTGAATGGGAACTTCATTTACACAACCTAATATCGAACCACTGTTATGTGATAAGATCTTTATTGTATATGATGCATAGAAAATATATAGACACTGTCAATATTTCGAATTGCAATGAGACAGTAGTAGAAGTGTACCTAAATTTTTTTACTATTCGACAAGTCATGTGCTGTGGTCATTTAGAGAAACGTGAATAAGGTATTTCTTACTATGTTTACCTGCTTTATATCACCCGAGTAAATAAAGAAATTTTTCGGACTTTATCAGTATTTTTTTTTGTTATTTTCAATCTGTCATGAAAATATTGTTGTTGTAACACACCACACTGATTAGATCTATACTGTTCTTGACTATACACCGTGGACAGGATAACTTTTTATCTATTGGCAATGCCATTTTTGGCTTTAGATAAGGTTATCCTTGGTCCACTAATCCTACCTTTCCATAAGTATATATGTACCTATAGATATAGAATCTATTTTTATAAGAACTTGAAAAAAATCTCTATAAACTATTAAAAGAATCGCCATTCGATTCATGTGAAATTAGGCATACTTAACATTTGAATTCAGAAAAGTGGAGACATTTGAATTTATAATTTTTAAAAGGTCAAAAAAATGCCATAAAACTGTTCCATCAATCGTCACTTGTTGAGTAGACATGTACCTACTGGAATAAAGAACTGTTACAGTACAAAAACTCAGCCATAATTCAGTTGTAATTAGATATAAAAATATCATTTATGTTACTGTATTCCGTGGTTATGGTCAAATTTCAACCAACAAGAGATACAACCTTACTATACATATATAAATAGATTAAAGTTACACATTTCATGTAAAGCTACGTTTAAATAACACTCAAACGGCATGAAGAGAATGTGGAACCATTGAAGAGTATTACTCTTCCAACAAAAACAGTATTTGTTACCTTCGGCTTCGGCGTGGGTTTATTGTTGTCAATAATTTAATTGTTACGGTCTAATTTTGACTTTTGTGATGTCTTGAAATAGTTTTATTATAAGTCATCTTACTACTAACAGTAACTTTACATTTTATCTTTTTTTAATGGTAGTGTCTCTTTTAGGGGTTAACGCAAGCATGTTTTGGGTCACGGTAACCACTTGTCATCGCCATACACTTGTTTTTTTTTTGTATTTTTTATAAACAGAAAATCAGAATTTTAATAGTAACACACCTATCTAATGTATCTTTGCACCATTTCCATTACAATTTAACGCTAACGCTGAAACCGTCGGCAAAATATTACACGAATTATATGTATTATTAAAATACACAAGACAAATGAAACATTCTGTATATTGAATTGATAGACAACGCTCCTCGAAATAGCTAGCTTATATAACACAAGGGCTGCATTACCAAATTAAAATGTAATAAGCATTCAAATTAGCCTCGTTCAAATTAGTTATACTGTCATCGTTTACGTAGCTGGTTTGGTCTAATGATCGCGATTAAAACAAGGTAAAATTATTGTTGAAGTAATTTTGAATTGGTCGAACACCTCGCACTTGTTACAATTGATATTGTTTTTTTACGTGTACTGGTATGCCAGCGAGGCAGCGTCCGCCTCGGCCACCGCTCTGTTCGTTCGATTCTGCTTTGCACTGATAACGACAGTGAATAAGCGTTCGACGAGGGCGCACGCCATCACTATTCGTGTGATTGCTGTATCGTACGTACAGTCCAGCACAGTCTCGTTGCACTCCGTCGGACGCACACCGGCGCACTTATCTCTAACATAATTATTATTCTCGCGATTTTTCACGCTACGGGAAAATATATGCGGCCTTGGCGCACTCTTCAACTATTATTTATGTGATTTCCAAGCTACGCTTGAATGCTAATTATACTTTCGGCACATGAATTCCTGTATCAATCTTCAATGAAATATATTTGAAACTAGTTTAGTGTTATGTGGTGATTTGTATAAATATTGTGAATTATAGCAGTTTTACGAATACAAGTATGAAGAACAGTGCCAAATCCAAGCCCTTGTTTATTATACAGTGCTATGAAGTAAGTTGACTACGTATAAATTGTTCTTAGTGTTATTGGAGCGAAACAAAATAAGTATACTTTGTACTTATTGAATCTAAGGTAGCTGGAGCGGGCTCACGAACCTACATGCATATTAGAACGCGGCCTGTTATTGTGTTCTTCCAAGTATGATAGTTTCTTAGATATTTTATTTTACTAGACTAATATTCAGAATACTTTTGTGATGATCTTTACCAAAACACAAAAAAGATTTAAAGTTCAATCATCATTCGCCTTTACAGTCAATCGTACCGAATCACCAGTTATGACTGACAAGGTATCATCAAAGTGCGAAAAAACAAAACATGACGTAATAACTGCACACCTAGAGTTACATGTAGATTAAGTGAAGACTAACACGACAGATAGCATCGATACTCAAATTTGACTGATTGTTCATATCGCTCGATATGTCGTCTACATACCATATTTAGCGTTTAACAATATCTCTTTCTCTTATCTAAATCGAGAAAAAAATATTTGCGATATACCTATACAGGAAAACTATACAATGTTATGTATTAATGACGCTCGCACATTTTTAATTTTAAAATTATTTAATTACTTTGTTATGCAAGATTCTACTACGATAATTACAAAACTGGTTGTCAATTAAGTCTTATGATTTTCCCAGCAGAGAAGACAAGTGGGCTTGTTTTCTCTTCTTCGATATCCGTCGAATATTATTTTATTATTCAGATATGATGTAAACTTATGTTTAGTTTTGTGCATCTACCTTGTGTTGGCTCTGCATCACCCTAAGGTTGACTGGTAGAAAATGTCTACGGCATTAAGTCCACCTTTGTCACTATTAATGTGCATAAAGTATAAATAAATAAAAAATAAAAATAAATTAACTCGTGTGCTTTTTTTAATGTCAAATTGCTCTTTAATTCTTCCTCTACAACAAAACTCCGAAATGAGAAATGAATTGAGATGGAAAGGAGGCCCCAATTAATCACGTTTTTGGAACCCTTGGATTTTATCGTTTGCGTTGTTTAGGCATTTGCGCTTTATCGGAAGACTTTTGTCAGAAAACAACAAAAACTAATTACTGCAAATATTAGTTCTAATAAAACTATTATTACTGAACCTGTACATTAACGTTCACAATGAATATTAAAGAAAAATATTTGTAAGTAATTAATTTATTGTATGTATAATTCCATGCTTCATAACCACGAACGTCTCGGAAATTACAGCGAAGATATTAAAAACTTTGTAGTATTTAAGGTCGTCTTGTTTGTAATCATATTTAAATTGGTATACACGTCTTTATCATTAGATGACATCACCATTCATATTTTGGCCAATTCAATGTGACCTATTGTTAGCTACGTTAAATATTATGATTATAGAGACGTTGGCAATGCTCATAGAATATTTCCAAGGAATGTTTATTGTAACATATGATCATAATTCTATTGTCATCGTCTTCTATTTAACAACTCTCGGTATCTATCAACTTCATTGAAAACTTCTAAATATTAACAAACAAATATTTTCCATTGCAAACGAGAAAATTTTGTTTTTTCATGCGTGTGTTGACAATGGCTCTACAGACGTAATAAAAAATATTTCTATATTAATATTGACTTAGTTTAAATACAAAATCTATTAATCAATCAACAACCCATAATGTCCCACAGCTGGGCTCGGGTCTCCTCTCAGGAGAGGGTTAAAGTTATACGTCCCCATGCTGACCAAGTGCGGGTTGGGGACTGGCAAGACAACGTTGTGGCTACGTAATCTTACCGTTGGATGTTTTTAAGCCGCCCAAAGGCCTCCAACTAAGCTTCACGACTGTTATCCTGTGATAACAAGCGGGACCGACCGCTTAATGTGAACTTCGAATCATGGAGACGCTCATAGTAACGTGCCACCAGCGGTTGCTCATCCAGGTACAGAACGCGCCGTCGTTGCTTACCCTCGGTGATTGTTTCTAATCACCGAGTGCAACTAGGCTACGAGCGTAATACAAAATATTACATTTAAATACAAAAGAGAATATAATTTACTAATTAGAAGGGTGGTAAGTAAATGGATCAGATTTTTTTTCTATGTATGACCCTGCAAAAATGACTCTGCCTGATGGGCAGCATAAAAAGAATCCAAATGTGGAGATCATCATATTCATTGGGAATGCAGACAATGCAACAATACAGCATGGTGACCCACACCATAGCGGCCTAGTGATGCTTCACCACCATTTAATTCTATGTAAAATCGTTGATCTATCATCATCATCTATAACCTAAAAATATATTTTATGACCCTTGATACAACAGGATTGATTTCGAGAGAAAATAATAAATGTTTTGCAGTCGATACATAATAGGCTCTATTGTTATTTTGATAATACTCTTCTTTTTTTGATGAGATGGCAACCAGCTAATCAGTTGTTTCTGCCAATTTTCAGTATTTAAAGTCTTCAAATCTTAAGTCTTCGAGTCTCTAAGTCTTCATCGTGATGATATTAATGATAAGAAATGTAAAAAAGGGACCGCCTTTCGAATAAACAAAAACGAATGAATGATGTCCGCTCGATAATACTCGATGCGTTACGCTAATCTTTTACGTAAGTCATCAAGCCTCAACCACCATCGCGGATGATTCACTGCTTGTATAATTGAATATGCATAGTTAGGGATTAGTTTGGAACCCGGCAGTGGTCATGTTGAAGCGAAAGTTTTAATCAAATGTACTTAACTACGAGAGTTGTTTACCATGCACTCCAAAAACTAGTTAAATTTAAAATTTCAAGTAAGAAATATTTGAGCTGAAAACGTTACGCTAACGAAAATTTCTACTATTTTTTGTTGTTATTATCAATGGATATATTAAATATGTAAGAGGTACATATAAAGAAACTCCTGAGGGTACTCGTCATGACCATTTTGTGATTATGAATTATGATCTAAATTAAAAAATACTTGAAGTTTGACATACTGATACAGATAAGAGAGATGAAGATAGAATACCTTTTTTACGATCTCAGAATCGTTGATCTTGACTAGAAACTGAAAAGTTAAAGTTTTGCAATTACCGAATTGTATTAAAAAGTAACGTCTACTTTTTTATGTTTGGGCCTGCCAAAATGACTCTTCTCTGCCTGAAGGAAAGCATAAGCTTCTGCTAATGCTTTCCTTCAAGCTTTTTTCCTTTTTCCAAGAGTGGTTGTCACCATACTCATTGCGAATGCAGACAATGCAACAATGCAGCATGGTGACCCACAACATGGCGGCCTCCGGTCTCGCACTCACCAACGAAACTTGACAGCACTCAAGCTGTCATTTTACGTCGTTTTACTTGTTTTATTTTGTTCTCTAACATGTAGCATATATTTCATCAAAATATTTACCTCATTATTTATGCATTGTTGCACTCTTATTGCATGTTTATTTATGCCTTTGCGATAGTAGTCTGGGGATCTTGATTCGACAAACTGTGTGAAAGCATTTTGTACCACAGTTGCGGCGTTTAACCTGAGGTCAGTTATTGTATCTTTCGCTTTTGGCTATCGTAAAGAATACACATTTCGTCATATACCACAATTCGACCTAATATTCCTTCATTTCTGTACCGATTCAACAAGGCAGCACAAGTTTTAACACGCATTTCTTCATGTAGATTATTCAAATCATGAGGCATCTATTTTTCATTATTTTTGTTATGATTATTTGATGCAAATGAGTCAATATCTCCTACAATTCAACGTTATTCACCTGTTGTTGTTTTTGTATTGTGGGCTTCCACGTAGTTCGTTCTTCAAGTCCAAGTTTCTATTACACAAGCGTTTAAACCAAAACGTTCATTAGCAGTCGCCCATCCAAACGGAGAATTAATATTGTGAGTCGTTTTTGCCATGTTAGTTCCGCGTCGGAAGTCGTATTCAACAAGTAAAATTATTTAAAATAAAAAACCCGACTGCGTCAATATCTAACATCTTTATTAAATTCAGTTTTTTTTTAATAAAGCATATAAGTTAAATATATATTTTATATTCGTAATCACCGTTAAAAATACTTTATTTTAATACTACACTCAATGTATTATGAAAACAGTTGTTATTATGTATTAGATTACTTTTTTACGCCAAATATCTTTAATTTTGTTTTTTTTTTAATATTGATGTACCCAGTGTCATTCTCACGGCTAAGAAGAATCTATTGACACCATTCACATAAAAATACGACAAGTCGTTTAGGGTCTAGGACGTGCCAAAGAAATATAGATACATACATATATACACTCGAAAAACATAACCCTCCTTCTTTCGCAGTCGGGTAAAAATTACTCGAATTTTATAAGTATCCATCTCTCCTGTATAAGCTTAATAAAACACTATTGAAAGTCTGTAATCGAATGTTGCACATAATAAATAAGAACTCATAGTTATCACATGGAAAAAGTTTTATTCGTAAATCCCACACCATGAAGAATTTATGTCAATTCAAAGTATCTATTGCTATAAAACGGCAATTTCATACTTTATATGAATAATAGATGTTAAAGTATGAAATTGATGAGTGATATCTCGCTTCACGTATTTGCCAACTGGACTGTTTAATGCCTAAGTCCTTCAATTCTATGGATCGTAAAGTTATACGAGTACCTAAGTACAGTTTAAAACCTTTCATAAAACACTCTATCTAATGATAAAGGGATGCCATGAAAACGTGATGGTATATTTTTTGATAAACCTTAAATGACTTGTGGAAATAAAAACGTAGCTTGTTATCTCACAATGACTGTCAAGCTCCAAGACCAGAGGATGAACCCGATAACTGGAAGCGAAGAGTTAGATAAGAAGATATTAGGTCCCCCTATTTAATCATGAACATATAGCTAACCTTAATGGGTACATGAGCAGGAGGAGTACATTAGCCGTGTCAAAATTTTTATCTTAGTTTACACACATTAGACTGACAAAGATGCGTATTGCTTTGATGGACGAGGAACCATCAAGCGGTCTCTCACATCAACAGATTCTTAAGTTGACGTTATAATAAAATAATCTTTGAAAGTGAAAACTTTTTTGATGTGAATTTTCAGGCTAACAAAAACTATAGATTTGATTATTGTTTGAGAAATTTGTCTTTTTAGGCGAATTCATAGAATTATTATGTGTCGTTATCATAATTAAAATAATATTTGTTAGCACTCAGCCACGCATTCCATTTAACATCACGTTCTTTGTTTAAAATAACACTGCATAAATATTGTACAAAATAATATTTAGGTAGGTATGTATTATATAAAAGAATATAAATAATTCTTATAGGAAGTTAAATTTAAGGCTTTCAAGTTATAAACTCTCCTCAATTCACACAATATATAATAAACAAACTTATGCAATAAACTAAACAAAAACTAATTAGCTAATTCCTATTGTTTTTTTTTAATTAAAAACCCGTCGACATCAACATCTTGACGATTTGCTTCACTCTTTGATAAAAAGGGACCCTTTGAAAAAGTGGCTTTTAGAAGAGGATCTCTTTGAATGAACATAGAAGTATTAACAATTAAAACAACAACAATATATGTATACGTAATAACTATGAACGACCGGGAGCGTGGCATCTCGTGTAATCCGGCGACTCGGAGGTCGGGAATGATTTGGATGGTCGAGTTGTAAGGGAAGCCCCCTTTTTGATTTTTAGGATTCTGGACTTTGGGCTCAAAGCTTCCACATAATTATGAACAGTACTCGCGGAAGTTGTTACCTTAATCTACAATTCTGGTAGCGGAAATGTTAACAACTTTTTTTACTGGTATAGATGACGCATATTCTTTATATATTGTCATATGTTTTATATTAATCGGTTTACTTAGATGAAACTACTTTAAAATGCTCTCAAGTTACTATTATCATTCAGTATACTCTTTGATAATAAATAATAATAATTATAATAAATATTTCGGACATCTAACACACAACGCTGTCTAGTTCCAGACTAAGCAGAACTTGTATTATGGATACTAGACAACTGATTTTATATTGTTAATACTTTTTTTTTTGTAAATACATACATATTATACATAAAAAACACCCAACTCCGAAACAAATATTTGCAGATCATACAAATATTTGGCCCGACCCAGGATGAGGAGACCTCTTGGACAGGAGTCGCGTAGGCTACCACTGCGCAACCGAGGTAGTCTATGATAGAATGGCTTCATACTATTGGGCCATGAAGATTTAAGATTGTTTGTATTTTTATCGGAGAACAAGTATAATTAATTAAATAGATCAAATACTAAGGACTCTGAAAATTTTTGCTTTTAAGAATTCGGCCAGTAATAAGTGCATAATTAATTATTTAACCAAGCAAAGTATAGTAATGATTCTCATATCTGCGGTTAACCGCTTAACCTACACATTAGGTTTGTGAGCTACATTAAAAAAACTGCTGTATTGTAAACTGTTACTGTCGCCGTACTTTACACATTTTTTATCATATACTTATTGGTTATGAGATAAAGAACTTACTATCACTTCTACTAATTGTTGAATCGATATACTCATTAATGCCAATATGGCAACGATCGATTATGACATAAATACAATTTTGCTGAAGCCGCTAATAAGATCTTAGTGCCATGTTTTCCAAGTTTCTAAAATCAAACAATCTTTATTTTCTTTTTTTTTCTTTTTTCTTAAAATACAACTCCCGCATTAGGAATATACATTCCTGTGTCACGGTGATCTTTACAAACATACATGAAACGGACACAAAGTACACCCAGACTTAGAACAACAATTTATGGATCACACAAAGTGTTGTCCCATGTAGGATTTGAACCCACAACACTTGGCGCAGTAGGAAGCGGTATGGCGACCACTGAAACCACTAGGCCAACCGTGTAGTCAAACCCGGTGCTGGGCTGCTTTATTTCTACTATTCTGCTAAGCTATTTTTACATTGAGAGCCTAGTAAACAAAGACATTTATGAAACTAACATGTTATTTAATATTATCAAGTGAACATGAAAATACTTTAAAATTTGTGTGAACACTGAAACTATAAGCTAATACACTGATATCATAAAAGGCTCTATCTGTGTCTCATCGTATCTTAGTGCGAAGTTTACTTTGTTTACACAAATTTTAGTTAGTTTATTTTAGTTCATAAAAGTAGTAATACTTGAGATGGCAGTAATCAATAGAAGATTGTCAAAAACCATTTTATAATTTAGATACCAAATGTTTTCGTTCAAAATTTATTGCAAAATTCTTGTAAGTATTGTAGTTCGTTGATTGCGTGTATTGATACACAATTTATAACTGTTTTAGTATATTAGATCACAACGGTTTCTATCATACGTTATATAAGATTATTTTCGATTGCGTTTGCTGACATATACATTTGATTGAACTACACTTTTAAGATTTTTTTTAATAACTTAAAAACAAATACTTTTAAGAATTCATGAATGATCTTTTTTTATAAGCAGGTCCTCACTGAAAAGTGTTTCAAAACGCAAATTTTGCTTTAATTTTCGCCGAATGAGTGGTGTTACCGGACTTATACTAAAAACAAATGGTCAATGATGAAATTAATAAATGACGATTACCAAAAGTTAATAAGTAGATATTTATTTTTGCCTGTTCGTGATTGAAACAAAATAAAAATTCAACCTTTAGTAGTTATTGAGCTTATACCTACATAACTAAATGTTGTGGAACTGATTGTAAAAAAAGCATAACCACAACAGCATAACGCACTAAAACTTAGGTATAATGTGAGTGGCCTTCGTTTTTTACGCGTAAGAAACATGTGGGTATGTCGGCAGTGTTTTTTCATGTGAGTTTGTTGTCTGTGTATTTCCTTCCCCGATGTTATGGTTTGATCAAAGTACAACATTAATCTATCAATAGGTAGCCGTACGTTTACGAGTGTCTCTGATTATAATTACAGGCCAGATTGAAGTTACTTGCTGTTACAATAAAGAAATGTTCATAAATACGGTTTGGAGTTATATTTAATATTAAAAATATTTACTAGTCTAACTTAGCGAACTACTTCAATTGTAATTTTTAAAGCAAAGTATTATTTAAATAGGTCGTATAAGAAATTGTTAGGAAGGTAGTATTAATAGTTCTCCGATGTTGGAGTATCTGTATCCTGCAGATAATTGACTCGAGTATTGCCTACATTGATTGGAATACGTAATGGCGGTCTTGGGAAAAAGGTTGATATAAAAACGGATACTACATCGTAGACAAGCGATGGCTTCGTATCAGTTTTAATTAAATAACTTAGATTATCTTTACAATAAACACACATCTATACAATTAACGTCATACGTAAATATAAGCCTGTCAGCAATGTGTACAATATAAGTTTTCCTGAAGTATATTATCATGGTGGTTCCATTTCATTTAACAGGAAAATTGTTGTAAATAATACACTTTGTACCCATTTGTCATATCAGTGTATGACATTTCTTTTTATAAAGATAATTGTGTATCAGCTAAAAAATGGGACCACCTCAATAATGTTTAATGTTTTTTAATTATTTCGTTTCTCTCATTTGACTTGTTGGTGCCTTATCAAGTTACAGTAACCTAATGTGAACTCTATATGTCTTAATGGGAGCCGTTTCCAAATCCCTTAATTTTAGGCATAGTACTACTAGAAAACTCTTTAAAATACTCGTTAATAAATCTATATATAGTGAGTTTCTCTATAATAGTGCAGAGTTTTCTCAATCTCTTTAGAATTCCAATGTGTGATTATGACTTCATGATATTAAGAGATACTAAAAAAAAATTTTTTGAAACCAAAAACATAATTACTCAAATCAATTACTTAATATATAAATAATAATGTGTGTGCACTCTGGCCAGAGTTCTATAGTACCATAAAACATCATATGTAAGGAGAGGCCCTTTTTCAACAGTAAATTGTCATCGATGATAATAATAATAATTATGATGATAATCACCTCTATATTTCGATGTTGATGAAATAGTTTTTTATAATAATTCAGAATAGGAGGATAATTTTCTTCGTGGGGATTTTTTACGTACCTATGCTGGAAATACCCGAACCATAATCGTATGGGTATTAATACAATTAACAGTTGAGTCAGTGTATTAAACAACTTGGAAACAAACATGTTCATGCGAACTGATAAAGCAAAACAGATATATCATCATGATAAGCTTGATATAAGTTAAATATAATATAATGCAAGCGATTTTTAAAACGAAATTATTGAAACAACAATATAATTATGTACCTAATAAATAAGGCGTTATGACACCTCGTTATATTTATAATATTTACATTTGTTAGAAAGATACTAGGTTATCAAAGTAAGTGTCCAAGATTTTTATATGACCCATTTACGACTCAAGATTAAAATTCAAATCAGTTCCTACTATCAATTATATTACTATTGGAACTCTTTAGAACTTGTAAGTCTATGATTAAGAATTTGGTAAAGTCGAATGTACTTTTACTAGAAGTTACTAAAATTATATCACCAAAAACTTTTTTTTGTGCGCGCGGATTTCTTTTCGCACCTACCCTACGCGGGGAGACGAAGGGCGTATGTGGGACTCCCAGAGAACCGGTCTACCCACTAAACCCCACGGCGACCTACCTCTGCAGTTGGGAGGAGCTCTATGAATATCGTCAACGACCTATAATAGTCTTCTGTTGGACTTAGAACTCTATTAGAAAAGAGGTTTTGGCCGACTCTACCACGCTAATCAGAAGGGTTGGTAGAGTTTGTTCCAAGTCAACCTCTGTGTTCTTGATCTGCGTAGTTTGTTCCCTTACGACACCTACGATGAATAGGACTGATGACCACTTCTTATTACGACACCACATCAATAAATAATAATATAAGTACTGAATTCAACCATACTTTTTTGTTACAGGATCGGCAACAAACGTTACCCTTGAAGAAACCTGAGCAAGCGGCTGAAGTAACTAGTAATAATCATGCTCCCCAAAAAAGGGAAGCTACTGATAACCCGCCGCCACCACCACCGGTAAGAATAAACTATATGACTGTTTTTAATAACTACAATTTTATTGACGGTAATCGATGTACTTCGCACGCTCCGATGTTGATAGCGCAAGAAAGTGTCAGAGCATTGAAAGTCTTAAATGATCCATCTACTAAAATGTCTTTCAACTAAATGTAATACATACGCTGTTAATCCTATTCTGTTGGAAGACTGTTAGGAAATTATCACTAATAAAATAAAAACACAATGGTTTACAGTTTTAAATCTGCAATATCACAGATGATAGCCTCAATTGGATTATGAGATCATACTTCAGAAACATCTAGAAATTTTTAGCTCGAACAACTTACATCTACAAACCTGTTGTGGCACATCTGTCGCTCTCTGCAGATAATTAACTTACGATCATGCGGTCGGGGTGCACTTCTTATTTGGAGTCAAGATCACAGTCAACATAATTATAAACTTGTATACTTGTGTGACCTTAAATACTTATTTTATTTATTACATTCTTTTATATGTAATATCAAGAATTATTAGAATTAATATTTGCAGAAATATTTTGTAAAAAATGAATACATATATGCATATTATGTCGTCAGTTTGATATTATATAACTATTGTTAGCCTTAAGATCATGCTCTGGCACGTACTGGAATGTTACCATGGCCTCCTAGAAAACCTGCTGAGTGAGAGGACTAGTCCTGAAGGAGACAATGATATAAATAGTCTCAAGAAAACAGATCTGCTTGAGAAACTGGATCTTAAACTAAGATTCCGTGCCAAAAATGTTTTTATGTAGCAATGTTAAAATAAAATAACTCATCAACGTGAAATATTCTCAAAAATAATTTTTGTTCCCTGCGCGTACATGACATCAATCAATTTCAGTATCTAAATTTTTTAAATATAATATGAAAAAAAATATTTAACAAAAATCATTTTATTTTACAGATGCCTGCTACAAATGGACATCAAAATGGGAATCATAAAGTTTTAGATAGTCAGAAAACTATCACGAAGTCATCTATTGCAGATACCATGACAAATTCAAATGTTAAGAAAAATGGTACTATAAAGAGAACTCCGACTCCAGATTATAATAAGAAAACTGAACCAATTTCTCAGATAAAGAGTATTAAAGATGAAAAAGTCGAACTGGAATCACTAGAATCTTATAAACTGAAAAATCCGTCAAATGTACTACCAAAACCACCTTCCAATTATTTTGTGAAAGCACCAAATGGCACAGCTACGATGAAGAAACATTCTCGGCCTGTGTCTGTAACGATAGGTGAATACGCTTACGGTGGTGGTAGTAGAAGAGAACCGACAAAGTTAGACTTTCTTAACGGAGAGAAACCTAATGGTCTACGTGATGCTGACGATGATGTTTCGATATCAAATAGGCTACAATCAGAACTGGCTTTAACTCTTTCTAGATCTAATTTACGTAAGAAAACTGAAGCTTTGGTAAGTACTTCTATTATTTCATTCGATTATATCGATTCGATTCTGTAAATTGAATATATTCCAACTCAACTATATTCAAAGATCGTCATTATATTGGATAATTGAAAATGTTAATGAAACTAATTTCTTACGTTTATATAACATTTATGTCTTACGGTTCAAAAACGAGTTGGTAAATTTTAAAGATTTATAATTTGTAAAATCGCAAGTTTTGTTTGATTTGAAAATCTTAAATTATTATTGACTCGACTTGTTTCGAAATCAAAATAAAAAAGAACCTTTATAGAAAAGATAATTTATCGATGTCACCAATATATTTGTGACATCGATTAGTTGTATACACAATATATTTGATTGTAGACGGAATCTTTAATTAATTAAGTATAAAAACTCATTAGATAGTTGAAACTTATAGTAGTGTTATATATCTTAGATGTCATCAGTATCTTAGATAATAATATTTATTTTTTTCGCTTCTAATTTATTTGTGTCCCATAGGCATAAACTCCTTTACGCGCTTCTAAAGTCTTAGATATTTACAATAACCTAATAAGTCTTACATTACCCTGTCTCACTACCAATTTTTTGGTCACAAATTGTCAGTACTGTACATTAATTTTCTTATAGAACCTAAACCTTTTTAATAAACCATTTTAAGTAGTGTTTAATTACAGATCAAATCTCAAGTATGGGCTATCTTGTTTATATTTCTTTACCAATTGTGCATTCTTTCCAGAATCAAGGCATTATTAAAAGAAGTTTTAACTTACACGAAGACAGTGATTCGTCCATAGATAAAAATTTTCACGCCAGATATGGCAATAACTTGTTACCATTGCCACCGTGCGTATCAATTCCCAAAGTTGCAGTTTCGAAAATAAAGCCTTGAACATGACCAGAAATAATATATTTGGGTAGATAAAATTCGGCGTTAAATTTAAAGCACATAAATGTTTTGAGTACCATCAAGTGCACTTTATAACTAAGACAACAAATGCATGATTTCACTTTTATTACTAACAGTTATTTTGCGGGTGGTGGTGATTGTTTAACCACAAATTACTTTTGAAGTTTTAACCAATAAACTGTTATTGATTTCATCCACAGCTTTTAACAGTCCACTGCTGGTCATAAGTCTTATAAGCCCCACACAACGTTAGGCAAACGAATTTGTTCCAAGTATTTCTTCTTTTTACTGTGATGTTATTTACTAATAACAAATAAATAAAACACATTTGGACATAATCTTGGTTATTTAAAATTTTCTTTTGTTCTGTTTTATTCAATTTTTACCCGATTGAGGGTTACATTTTATTATTTTGATTATTAATATAAATGGCAATAGATATCTATCAACAGAACATATAGGCCTTAGTCACTCGTACATACATAAATAGGCAAAGGCTTAGTTACTGACAACTGTAATTGTGATCCACATTACGTAACAGGGCGCTGCTGCGCCTAATACTTTAGGAGTTAAATAGAAAAATTGGGTATTCAATAACGAACCAAAAGTTAGTGAGATGGGAAAGATATTGACATATTTGAGAGTATTAGTAATAATTTTGAGCTCTCTATCTTCTACGGTTAGACCGTTGCAGAATCAGTGCATAGAGAACATTTGAATGTTGTCTTTACAAGTTGCAAAACCTTATTACCTTTGATAAATTAGCAATAGATGCCACCTCTGGTATGTTATCCGCTATAGGTATACGCGGGGTAATGTATTTAAGCGTAGGTATTACGCTTATCTATGGAAAGTTTGAAAAATTTATAATCTCCTTGCTTTATCCAGTGGCGATTCTAATGCTGAATAATTATGTTTTCGAAAATAATCATATAATATTTGCTGTTTTATTTTCATTAATAAGTTTCTTTTACTTCCAGGCAGACACCAGCCGATGAAGATACAAGAAAGGCACATTAAAACAATAGTTTTCTTTAAATTAGACATCTAGTGAAAGATAGAAAGAACTTTTTGGCTAAAATTGAAATAGTCGACCAAAGTTAGTTAGGTATTTAATTTATGAGTTTATAAAATTGTATCAATATTATTTGTAGTGCCACGTCTGAAATAAGTATGGATTTTGAAATTACAATTACGCATACGAATATATATAGATAATGTAATTAATTTTAATAAATGTAAGTACTTAACCGTACCTATCCCATAAATTGTATTTGTAATATGTTTAATGTTTTGATTTATTGAGGTTAGTACCTATATCAAAATAATGTATACCTATCTGTGGAACGCCTAAGTCATAATAAAATCTGGTGTATTTAATATTATTCTTATTATTTTTGTATCGGCTTTAAGCCTACTCAGAGGCGTCTCTAGTTCGGGAAGCGCCCGTGTGCAATCATTGCTCTAGCGACCTTGAGTAAGAGGGCAGATTGATTAAAAGTGCCGCGACCCGTGCCCCAACACTGCTGCGCCCGTGTGCACCACACTCCACACCCTATGGGTATATACATCCCTAAGCCTAATACAAATATGGCTGAATTTCGATATTTTACGTGGAGCTTCTGTCATCAGATCTCCCCGACCTAAGTTCGAAGCAATCGAGCCTATCAAAATTCTATAGAAAAATTGTTTTTGTAAAGGCTCCCACCCGTGACGACTGTCAAAGAAATTCGTATGGCAACCGAGATAATCATCTAAATGGGTTCTCCAAAGCAAGCAGAGTTCTCTAGGCTGGCTAGGTGGCTAGGATTGCTGGGTTAATTGCTTCCTTGGTTAGGACTGAACCACGAATCGGTCTATCTATCTATCCTACAATGAGTATGCTTTGTTGCTTAGGTTAAAGTGCTATTAACGTAAATTAATAGCCCCTGGAAACCTGTAATCAGTCCACAAGTGAACACACCTCTTTAAAAGTCACAAATCTGCAAGTGATCAAACAATTAGTTATGATTATAGTTGTCCTTAAAAGGTTGTCTGTTCGAATGACATTGTCACTTGTCAATTTTGTAATGTTTTTGGTTTTTAAAACTTCAGAGACCTTTATTTTTGTTTTTTTTGTTTTTTCGAAAGACGTTCCCCATTTCATGTCATCCACATTTTTTATAATTTTTATCATTAGTTTTATCAACACGAAGACTTGAGGACTCAAAGACTTAGAATTAAAGACGTTAAATACTTGACATTGGCAGAAATAGCTGATCCGGCTGGTTGCCATCTCATCAAAAGAAGAAGAAGACCTTTATTTTTATTTCGTTATTTTTATTTTATAACCCAATGAGTTATACAAATGCTGGCTTGTCAAATAAAACACCTTCACTAAGCTTCTGTGAAAGTCTAAGGAGTTTGCTCTCAAGAGAATGCAAAGAATTGACCGAAACAGTTGCAATTGAAAACGCTTTTAAAGAAACTACGAGAGATGGTAAAGATATCTTACGTTTCGTGCGACTTGGTAAGATCGAAGTTAGATTTTGAACGTCTATTTCAGCTTTTACTGTTATTATTGTAAATCATTAGTATTTACAGCTATTCTTCAAAAAATATGTTGAGCTAAATATTATTATGAGAAATAGTAGGTAATTATAGTGACACCGGAGATTGAAATCGGTCCTTCAGATAAGACTTAAGCGTTATATAGGCAGTGTTAGCATATAGCTGCCTTCTATTTTGTGGTTCGATCCTCCTGTATCTCTGGCCGAGGCAAGTGAACAAGTGAGACGAGTATCAAAGTGGACTTGTGGATCCGTAGAATAAAAAAAATTACAACAACTTTTAATCAGCTACTATCACAGTTTTGAGTTTCTTATTAAATAGTACCTACACGTCTTGTACAACATCTATGTCATTGTTCCTTAATAGCCAAGGTTTGTCACTCTGCTCCAAAAGTCTCAGGTCCTTTGTACTATCAAAATAGCAATTTCGGTATTTACGAAGTTCAATATAATAGTTTGTTACTTATTTCAGCGTTAACTTCTAAGGCATTCGTGATAGCCTGTGAAAAAGAACGAGTTACACCGTCGCACATTGACAGTCACCAAAATGCGGAAAATTCTCAAGAACTAATAAAACTATATCCATGGAAATCAGTCAAGTTATCTGTTTTTAAAAAGAGTGAAAGATACTGCATTAAAGTTTTATTCCTTGATAAGTCTGTAAGATATTTTGAATTGCGTGGAATACCAAAAATGAAGGTACTAGCATATCCCTGCCCTAGCATTTGCGTTTGTAACTGATAATATGTATGTTCTTTCGATTTTATATAGAAACAGATTACAGTATTTTTGGCATAATAGTTTTAATACTTGCTGTGTGTAAGAACTGTGAAGATATTAATATTAATGGGGCCTTTCAAATTTACACTGAAAAACCTTTATTTAAAATAGTTGACGAAATGATGATGAAATGATACTGAGTTAAGTTCTGTAATATGACTCTTGCCGAGTACCCACTGGTTAACGCAGTGTGCAGCTACTTACATCATAATGCCATTTAAAGTGGTTTTTTAACACTTCGTAGATTTACTGGCACCTATGGCGCCGTTACATTAAAGAACTCAATAACGCGACGAAAAAATGGCCATTCACAAATCAGACCAACATGAGAAATGAAGATTATAACGAGGAAACCCAATGTATAGAACTGTGTGTTGCAAAACCTAAAAGACAGGTATTATTCGTATTTAGATACGTTTTGGGTCACTATTTTATCCCAGAATTTGTAAAACTACTAGACAGGTCATCGTGGTTACCAGAAGTCGTTAGAAATGTAGATCGTAGGTAGAGATGAGTCGTATTTATTAGAACAGATGCAAGCATTAAGTATTTTACGAGATTAGGCTGCACCTAATCCTGTTTGTTGATGTGTATAATCCACCTGTTCCACCTAATCTTCATATTCATAAAACATAAAATCGAATGTTCAGCATACGTTCCTACCTGTTCCTGAGCTATCTCACTCACGCGTTGAAACGTATCTCACCATCTCGCTACACATCTGGAGCCGTAGAAAGCGAGATAGCGCTATACAATGGATACTTTTTTGATCCGTCTTTCTTGCTCACTCGCAGCACGGGCCGTATCCTTATCGGATTTACGCAGGAGAGCACGGTCACACAACAGATACCAGAAAGAAGACCAAATTCGAGCAACGGGTGCATTTAGGGATTTAACTATATAATTATGATTCAATTGTTCTAGTTTCATTTAATAATAGTCAGACATACCGTAAACCGGCATTTCACGCAATAAGATAAATATCACAAACAACGTTTCACATTGCTAATGCATGCCTAATCCTAATCATTCAAGGAATGTAATGATTTAACGATCACTTTTATCAAATCCTAATAACGTCATTAGAAGTTAAGATTAGGAATAGGCAGTTTGAGATTGTATCAAGCAATGGTTTTTGAATGAGATTATAAGGCAGATTAGGTCGATTAGGTATTGCTTAAGATTAGGAACAAGTGCACCTAGTACGACCCATCTGTAATCGTAGGTATATTAGCGACTTGTTAAGTGATTTTTAGAACTATTCCTAATGTAGTTTAGGTATACACCGTAGGTGCCGTACGTCCAGTTTTTTTTACAATGATGCAATTTAGGGCTTTGAGGGGCATAAACCTATTTAATTTGACAATGCCTATAAAATTAAATAAAAATGATTTCCATAAAAATAAGTTTTACAAATTATATCTAGCTCACTGATCTCTGAGCTAGATATTATATATATACTTAGTTTGGCCATAAATACTGTTACAATAAAAAAAACAAAATATTTATTTTGAATTTGGAATGCCATTTTTCTACGATTGTTTATTGTGTTTTTTTATTTTCGCGCCGAATCGCTGTGGTTGTATTGTATTGTATATTATTATAGGTATGCAGCCAATAAAATTTTAAAAATCATCCATTCGTTTTGGTATTAGTTAAATGTTTGTGGACCGGGCTATTGATAGCTACAATGAAATCTCCTCAGTTTGTGACAGAAAAAGATCTGGCAGTCCAAGTAGTGTTCGTACGAAATAGACGATCAAAGCAGTAAGGGAAAGAATTCAAAGAAATCCTGTCCGAAAGCAAAGATTTTATCTCGGGAAATGAAGATAGCACCTAGGTGCATTTTAGTAGGTAGTTCTAGAACCAAGTTGTGTATTTTTTAAAATGACCTAGAACTTGCAAACTATAATAGACGCACTGGTCATTTTTCACTGATATTTAAAAAAAGAATAGGGTGATCAAATCAAAACAACTACTTAAGTGATACGCAAAAGGTCACAAAAAAATTGTTTACGGATGAGTTTTTTTACAATTGAGCAGTATTTTCACAAACAAAATGACCGTATTATATGAAGAAGCTTCCTTATTAGTCAACAGAGTACAACGTGGGTATTATCCGCCTTCAGGGATGGTTTGGTAGGGTGTTAGCTATGAAGGAGTGACAGCCATATTTTTGTTCGAAAGGTATCAAAACATCGGCACAAGTGTATCAAGATAGCATTCTCGAGAAGGTAATTAAGCCCCTTAACAACACTATGTTCAATAACCAAGAATTGTTCTTTCAACAAGATTCGGCGCCAGGTCATAAAACTTGATCCACCCAATCTTCGTTAGAAACGAACGTTCCGGACTTCATCAGAGCTGAAACTGGCCGTCCTCAAGTCCTGGTCTTAATCCACTGGATTATGATTTATGGCCAGTTTTAGAGAGTAAGGCTTGCTCTAAACGCCATGATACTTTATAGTCCATAAAACAATCCACACGATTGGCAGTGAAGAATTTCCCCATAGAAACAGTGCGTGCTGCTATTGATAACTGGCCAGGGTCTCAACATTTAAAGGGCTGTATTCCAGCCAATGCAGACTTCTTTGAAGAAGCTTTATATATTTTTAATGGTTTTATATTAATGTACTAAAATAACGCACTGTAATAAATGTTACGTACAATAAAAAATGTTGTTTTTCTTTGTAACAATATTTATGGCAAGACTAAGACTATATAGATCTGATAACAACGCGGCGACTTTACAATATATAATAAATATAAATAAATATTTCGATCATATGATCAAATGCAGGAGTCTTGTGTTACGCAGAAGACACCATTTTATCTTTCGCAACACATCGTGGTTAAGAGCAATAGCATCCGCTGAACAAGGAAGTACTCTCATTGCAAAATGGCTCGAGACAAATCTTCTAACCTTCAATTTTAAAAAGACAAATTTCATCGCGTTTCACAAGACACTTGCATCAAAACTCCCAGATGGACACAGGTTGGGAATTCATTGTTGTGCCCCTGAAGATCGCTCAAACTGTTCTTGCGATGCCATAGAACCTACAGACTCTGTACGGTATCTAGGAGTCATTTTGGACGAACGTTTAACATACGACAATAACATAATCCACCTGTCCAGTAGAATTAGGAATACTATATATATTTTAAAATCCCCTTGCAATAGCCTGGACAAAAATAATCTCACTGACAGTGTTTTGTAGACCCTTATGAGATTGACCAGTCGCTTCTTTTTTACTGTATTCTAGCCTGGGGTGGTGCCGCGAAGGCCAAATTTTTATTTTAAAAATAATGAAATCTAGGCACGAGGAAATTTTAAATACTCCCACACTAATCAATTAAAGCCAGCACCGTATATACTGAACTCCACTTCCAACCATAAATACCTCCTTCATAAAAAGATAGCCCATCTACCTCCGCCCTAAGGTGTACAACAAAGTTTGTCAATTACACACACATATTACGAAGTTATCTACGAGAGAAATGAAGCGACTGGTCATGGATTGGCTGCTGAACCTTTCATATGATGAAACGGAACTAGTCCTTCTAATTCACGGGCAACAGCGGCTAAACACAACACACATATAACACACTCACAAACACACACACACACGCATCCAAACACCGCTTCGAGCGTCGAGCTTAGTGAGAAAACCATAGATAACTTTAAAACGGTAACTTGTTTATGTAGAAATTGAATAAATAAATAAATAAATACAACACACAACGCCATATAAGCAGACTTGTGTTATACTAGATAACCGATATAAAAACATATATACTTCTTTTTTTCTAAATAAATACATATTGTACATAGAAACCACCTAAACCCCGAAACGAATATAGGCAGATCATACAAACATTTGGTCCGACCCGGAAATCTTATTATTCTTAGTTAGTTATAGGCTAGGCTACCACTGAGCCACCTAGCCTAGCGCCTAGCCTATATGTATTATATATACTATTAAAATTATTACTTATAAATTATAACCATTAATAGATAAAAGTATGGCAGTTATCAAGTTATGAATTTAAATTTAGTAACCCAATGGTATTTTTTTTTTTTATATAGAGATATCCACCTCCAAAATGGACAGATAAGTATTTATACTTAGGATCATTGAGAGAAATTGAAGACAATAATCGCCCATGCCCAGTACCTGGACTAGGGAATACAGAAGAAATTAAATTGCTTTATTTGAAGCCGCAATACTTCGGTTGTTGGGAACAATCCGAACATTGGGTTCAGTGCCGAGAAAGTTCGTCAGAATTCGCCAGTCAGAATAATGAAGAAACCGAATGCGCCAATGAATCATGATTACGTTGTCTCTGTATAATAAGTTCAAAATAAATAAGTTTTTTTTATTTAAAAAGACTACTCTTGCACTAGGAATATTTCTGGAACGTGGAGAACTTTTATGAAACGAACACAAAGAGCACCCAGACTTGGAACAATCATTTGTGAATCATACAGTTTTTCCACTTATTGGGGTTTGCACCTACAACACAGCGCAGTAGAAAGCGGCGAAGTGACCGTTAAAACCAATACTCCGCCATCCATGTAGCAATTTTCAAAACCGATCTATACAAATAAACAAAATTGAAGCGTCTTGTTTGTAGTTTCAAAATACCAGCTTTAGCAGTAAGTGTAAACGGTACTTTACATCATAAAGAAGCATTTTTAGATTTTAACTAACTTACTGATAATAACTGATAATATAAGGAGTACCTTTTTTAGACTGTCTGGACTAGTTTCTAATAAAGGAGTTTTCATTCTAATCCATGTATATGGCCTACAAGGTTCCGTAATTGGCCTTAGGATTAGGATACTACTTTCATTCGCATATTGTAATTTATTATTGCCACCAAAGTTACGGTATCAGTATCAGGGCTTTTGAAACACGATTTACACAATGTAAGTTAGAATCAATAATATCGATTAGATATCAAAAGTTTCGAGCCTGTTGCACGAAGTGATAATGCTAGAAGTATACAATTAAATATTTTTTTATTAGACGATTAAAATAGCTCGGTTCAAAGGTCATTATTTCTCATTAAGACAATCGTCACTTACATGAGAACAATATTGAACAAAATAACATATTTTACATCAACTCGATGCAGGTGCAGTAAAAATAATTAAAATAATACTAATATGGTAAGGAGCGAGCTCTCCGCATTCCTGTAATAAGGCTGTGGTCCAAGTGAAACTATAGTAATAAAAAAATAAAGAGTTTCATTATTATGAATGTAATTAATAGCTCGAAAGCATAAGATCATATAAGGTGGTTGTATTTTTAACTTTTTTCAATTGATGGTAAATACATCATCTTCAATGACAAAGGATTAAGTACTAAGAAAGACGAGAAAAGGTATATTATTTATTTGTCTTTTCTACAATTCTTTATTAAATTATTTAAATAATCTGCTTTATTTTGTGCTGTTTCTAATTTGGAGTACAAACTCCACAGTACCTGAAAACAAAATCCAAAATATATTCTATACTTGAAACTAAATGTTGATTAACTTATAAAATAACATGTCCTGCCTGACTGACTGTCTCGTCATCGTATAGGGTAAGCTGCTGTAAAAGTTAGGGCTATGAAATTTGATGAGGAAGTCGTTTTATTGAGTAGACACCCACTAAGAATTTCGGAAAAAAAGAATTTCGGAATTTCTACCCTAAAGGGGGTTAAATAGAGGTTGAAAGTTTGTACGGAAGTCCGCCATTTTTTTAATTAGAAACATTAAACTTTATTGGGCCACTGATTCAAAATGACGGTCGGTCAATTTTTGTAACAAAAATTCGGTTACAATTCAGTTGCGATCTATTCCCAATCTCAAACGCCGTAAATGATTATTTCATTCTAAAGTATTGAACATTCACCACTGACTGTTTTGTGAATAATATCTTGGTCTTCTATTAGATTACTAATTCAAATATCGGTCACAGCCTTTAACAATCCACTGTTGGACATAAGCCACTCCTTAGCAGGGAGGGAGGGAGGTTTTGTCCATCTATACCATGCTGGCCAGATGGTCATTATAGCTAATTGCAAGTTTTCCTTCCCTTTCAAGTGTATTGACTTATCCTTCATAATTTACTAGTTTCAGTGATACTGTAGTCTATTGATTTGCTTTGTGATATTGTGATTAGTTTGAAACTTAATTTTAACCAAATCCTTACTGCTAGACTTGACCATGTGGTGTAGTTTTGCATTTATAATACTTTTGATTTACTTTTATACTATCATGCTTATAAACTTAACACCTGAGCCTTTGAGACTGTGCTGCTAGGATTTGAGATTGTATTTGTGAAGAAATAAAAGATTATTATTGATTTTTTTTTCACTTATTTTGCTGATCAGAAAAAAGGAGATGGCTACAAAACATTGTTGATAAAAACTACATACTAGTAATTATAATAACTTACCAATGCTGCATTATATCCTATAGCTTGCAGATCTACAATTTTACTCAAAAGTGGTCCAGTTGGTGTGTCTGTCTCGTATATTGTAGCATTTTTTCCAGCAATTACTAACACAGTCCAAATTTGATCATTTGGTGGCCTCCTTAGTAGTCCAAAGTTATTTGGTGGAAATGCATCTTTTATATCTACTGGATTGCCATTATTATCATCACAAACTATTATATCTAAAAAAGAATCAATATTAGGTACTTATTTATATATAT
>PKRV01000151.1:557248-632865 GCA_003709505.1 Hyphantria cunea
TATATATATATATATATATATACACATGTATCCATAAATGAACACAGTGTTAAAACTACATAATGTGCATCTACTTTATTTTTTTCATAAAAAAGCTTTTAACTTCAAAGAAATAATAACAACATGGTTATTTATTTTTTTATTTTTTTTATATTTAAGCTGCCAAAATGACTCTGCCCTGCCTGATGGAGAGCATGAGCAGAATCCAAGAGTAAGGTAAGGGTGAGCCACTAGCAATTATAATGCAATACAATCCTTGAATAGTAAGCACATCTTATACAATTATCTCAAATACTTTAAATACTTTACCCACCTCCTCTTTGATGGTAGCTCAGTATATGATCTCCTATGACATACTGAGCTCCACCACGACTCTCTCTAAGAGTTCTCATGACATCTAGAAACATACGTTCAGTAACATTATAGTGCTTCTTGTATTCCTCCGTTGGTACATAATCAGTGTATTTCTTTGCCAGTATTTGTACAGATCTGTTACTAAGCTGATTTTTTACAGCATTCTTAAAATGTATCTGTCCCATGAAATGCAGTGTAAGGATTTCTCTGCCATAGTTGTAACAATGCTTACCATAAACTTTTTCTAAAAATTCTTCACTCAATGCTTTGTTTATCAGATCAACAGGATAAAAATTTAACAGACCTAAATATGCTAAACAATAAGCAAATGACCTGCCATGCTCATTTATTTCTGACTGTCTCTCAGGTCTCCTTAATTCTTCAATAACTTTTGTAAAGAAGCAATCAGTTGTTTGCGGTCTAAAGTTAAATGTACCATAACTTAACACTAACCGTTCTAAATCTTTTAACCTTGCTTGAGACAAGGACTTAATAACATTTTCAGCAATCTTCAACAAACATTCTGAATGCAAATTTATGGTAGAAGTGCCTAATATAGCTATATGCACATTACACATCACTGACAATCTGGGTATTTCATGCTGCAATGTATCTAGAAGTCTTTGTATTCTGCTATCTGTATTGATCTTGTTTGAGTAGCGAATAAGTTTTAAAATAGCTGCTAAAGAAACTTCATGTATGGTTTTAGCATTGTCTATTACAGAATCTATCATTTTTAAAACTAATTCTCTATCCCTAATTGGTGTTTTACTTTTAAAGAAGCCCATAGACATAATAGCTAAGTCTTCAATGGTAAACTCAGAGAAATGATCATTCATTCGAACTTCTAAATTGTGCATGTCAAATGGTGACTTTCTGATAATACCAACATAAAACAGTGTTTGAACAAGTTGTCCTGGTGTTAATTGTTTTGCTTTGCTGGCCAATTTATTTAGGCTCTTTAATGAATAATCACTATGTTTAATAACACTTAACATATAAAACAGGGATGCATATGACAGCAATTCATCATGTGACCAGTTAATACATCTCTTATAACATTCATCATCTAGTGCGACCCACACTTCTATGTAATTTCTTAATCTTATTGAAGGTGGTTCTGGAAACTTATTCAAAGCATGAAATAAATCTTTCAGTTCTTCATCAGTAGCATGTTTTATATTGTCAGTAAGGTGATCAATAAAGCTATCAAATATCTTGTCTGATATACACAACTTGTTATCAAAACAATACTTAGCTAGTATAGAAAATGCTTCGAATATTTGGCTAGATGATTTCTGAGACCAGTTTGCTTGGACCAAGTTCAGAAATTGTTCTTCAGTTAAAAGCTCTGGTTCGAAAACAGAATTCAAACTTATAGCGTATCCTTTGTTTACTAATATTTGGTAAGCGTATTGATTCTCCAATTCCAAATGCATTTTAACGGCAAGAAGAGAACTACTGTGAATATTTCTACAGTTTTTAGATGACCAGTTCACCGAACATAAAGGCATTACTTTATGTCGTAAGCTAGACCATGACAGATTTCGAGTAATTTTCACTAAGAAAGACATGTTTTTCTGTAACATTTAATACTTATATTCTTATTTTCTTTAGTCTACAGATTAAGACTCATTTCAAAAAGGTTATGTCTAATTCTAATGTCAGTACAACGTGTGTAAATAAATAAAGTAGTACTCTTTTTTCATTGTGGCAATATATCGCTAACTAATTCTCCCAGGACCCAGAACCAAGATCGTTTTTTGTGTTTTGAAAGAAGGTCCCCATTTCATCTCATCCACATTTTTTATCATTACTTTCATCACAACGAAGATTTGAAGACTCGAAGACTTAAGATTTGAAGACTTTAAATACTTGACATTGACAGAATTAGCTTATTAGCTAGTTGCCTTTTCATCGAAAAAAGAAGAAGACCCAGAACCATTACAACTTTTTAAGATTCCAAAAGGAAACTGTTAAACTGACAGCACTCAAATTTTCGGATAATTATTATCATACAAATATTTTTCTTGAGTGGGAATCGAATTCACGACCTTGGTCTTAGCATCCAGGTCACTAGAGAGAATTTCAAAAACTTCCGTTCAAAGTCAAGGGTTCCCAAACTATGCACCGCGGTACCATGGGACGCCGCAGGAAGTAGCCAGGGGTGCCACAAGTCGGTCTTCTATCGTCATCCCAAAGAGTTATTAGGTTAGTAATATTTGCGGGTATCCATACAGCAACATTATTTTAACCACTCGCATCATAGGTTTTGAAGGCCTTGTCATACATAGACATTTCAACGTGAACTCGTTGGCGCGAAACGGTATTCGCAATGGTTTTCGAATTACACGAAGAAATTAGTTTTTTTTACTACAGAAACGTCATGTAAACGCCAAATACTTTACTGAACCAGATTTTTTGCTAAAACTTGTGCGATATACCTATTTGAAAAACTAAATAAACTAAATCTATCTTTGCAAAATTCTAAAAACTATCGGCAAAGCTTGCGGAATTTAGAAAGGAACTGCCATTGTGGATTAAAATAATGAATGAAGGTGACGGTCAAGATTGCTTCCAGCAATTGTATAAATATGAATCATCTAATAAACCGGTTATTGCACAAGACATGATGGCCCTTTTCACGGTATATCTTTTGAAACTCATCAAATGCTTTCCGAAATACTTTGCAAATGATGATATCGAAAAATTCATGAGGATCCAAGATCCTTTTCATGCATAAGCTCCATCAGAATTCACGTTAGAATAGGAAGAGAGCCTAATTGAATTCTCCTACCTTAAAGCAAGATTCATCAAATCCAATTTGCGGAGTTTTAGTTGTCGTTTCAAATGAATATTTAAAAGTTTAAGTTAAAAATCCTCAAGAATTTTCAGCACCTTTGCAACGTGACATTAGTGTGAAGCTGGACTTTTAGCAGTTGCCGTAATCAAGAACAAATATTGCTCAAGAATGAATGTGGAGCAAAAAATGAGAGTTGCAGTCTGAAACCTTATCCCCCCGCTTCGAAAAACTGTCCGGAGAACACTAGGCTCACCCGTCACATTTTCAAGTTGTTTTTGTTTTTCTTAATTTTCTTTTGAAGATATTTTGTTTCAATGCTGAATTTTTATAAATACGAGTATAGTAAATAACTCAGTTTCCTACTGTGGATGTTTTAATATTTATGCTTAGAGGCAGCCCTTAACAGCTACTATTGCTGGTAACTAATTCTTTTGAATGTATCTATTTCCAATAGCTAGGTAGGGTAGGGGCGCCGTTATAATAGACTAATCTTGAAAGTGCACCATAGGCTGCAAAAGATTAAAAACCCCTCATTTAGTATAAAAATGTAATGTCGACTTCTGAAATTATCCTTGGCTGGATTCTATTGGAGTTGGGCCTATTATGCATTTAAGTTGAGAATGAGCGGGAAGCCAGCAGCTGGCTTCTTGCCACCCAGGGAAAATCCGCTAAAATACGCCTGAGTCAGGCTTAAAACCACCTCAGGTTTTTTATGTCATCTATAAGGCGAATAATAAACTATAATTAACCACAAATATTTAGAAAGACTACTTAAACTTGGACACAATAACCACTGTCAAATGTCCCAAACGGGTCATATATTGATCATCTATAATTAAGATACATAAACACCAAAAAATAATTTGAATATCGCTTTGATGTGGGAGTTTTTGATTTTATTAGCTGGTAAAAAAAATACGTAGAAAAAATATTTAGTCTATGGTAAAGCACATCAAGTTGCGGGCTCTCGTCTCGCAGTTTTCGTAGACATAACGGGTGGTTAGTTTTCGCGCCCGGTGGTTAGTGTTAACACGAAAAGTAAATGTTTTATGACAAAGTTTTTACATTATGTTATGTATAATCAGTCGGATTAAATAATACGGCAATTAAATCAATATTTTAGCTGTAATAAAGCTTCATCATGTCCCAGACAGAGGAAGCTATGGAGGTTGCAGACGTTGGTGATAATTCGGTGTGTATTACTTCCAAGCATCACAGTTGACTTCTGTATTAAAGAACTCATAAAGTCTTAACATCCTTTGTATTTGTTTTGAACAGAATGGTTCTTCTAACGATACTACATCGTCAAGGGGTAAAGAAGGCGACTTCGAAAGTAAGATCGAAACTGATCGTTCAAAACGTTTCGAATTTTTATTGAAACAAACTGAAATTTTCTCACATTTTATGTCAAATGCCCCTAAATCTGGTAACAGTCCTCCAAAGCCAAAAGCAGGCAGACCTAAAAAGATTAAAGACGCCGACAAAGATTCGGGAGCAGCTGGAGAGTAAGTAACATGATAACGAGTACTCTTTGTTATACGTGTGTGATTTATATGAGAGCAAGTATTATAAAATAAAAATTTGTTTATATGAGAAAGCTAATTAATGGATTTTGTATTGTTTGTCATAATTTAGAGAATAATATTATTTCTCTAATGTTGGTGTATATATTTCAACTCCATTTTTATTACGTTTATTAGTCACCGTCATCGCAAGACAGAACAAGAAGAAGATGAAGAGCTCCTTGCTGAGACTAATATTAAAACAAAAAATATATTCCGGTTTGAAGCATCTCCTCCATATATCAAAAATGGAGAAATGCGTGATTATCAAGTCAGAGGTCTGAATTGGATGATTTCACTGTATGAAAATGGTATCAATGGTATCTTGGCTGATGAAATGGGTCTCGGGAAGACATTACAGACTATTTCCCTTCTTGGTTACATGAAGAATTACAAGTAAGTAGGAAATGAAGTGTAGTTCATATCTAAAGTTAACTTTAAACATAGATAATTGTATTTACCTGTTTAAGTCATTAATACTTTATTACCTGTTTATAATAAGGTTGTGCTTCAAAATTTTATTTATGTTATATATTAGTTACTTGTCAATGTTGTATCATTGCAGAAATGTGCCAGGGCCACATATAG
The DNA here is from genome assembly GCA_003709505.1 of Hyphantria cunea. Taxonomy (NCBI): domain Eukaryota; kingdom Metazoa; phylum Arthropoda; class Insecta; order Lepidoptera; family Erebidae; genus Hyphantria; species Hyphantria cunea. The sequence continues at coordinate 562,556 of PKRV01000151.1, forward strand.
TTATTGTACCAAAATCGACATTGACCAACTGGATGAATGAATTCAAGAAATGGTGTCCATCATTAAGAGCAGTATGTCTCATAGGAGACCAGGAAACTAGGGTAAGTAGTTATTTGTAACTTTACAAATAAATAAAAACTTGCACAGATGGAGTGGATGGATGCTTAATATTGTGCTATCTACCTCATGGAACAACACTTGGTGTGATCCATAAATTGTTGTTTTGAGTTGATTCTGGGTATTCTTCATATCTGTTTCAGATTTTCATTTCATTGGCAGTGTTGTCCTGTGATGTTGAATTTGCTCCATAAGTTACCTCTTATGATACTGGGATGAATAGGAGTGGCTACACTCCATATTCTTAACCCATTTCCACCCAACTATTATAAATAAATAAATATTTCGGACATCTAAAACACAACGCCATCTAGTCCCAAACTAAGCAGAGCTTGTATTATGGGCACTGGACAACTGATATGAATACATGAATACTTTTTTTTTGTAAATACATACATATTATACATAGAAAACACCCAAACTCCGAAACAAATATTTGCAGATCATACAAACATTTGGTCCGACCCAGGATTCGAACCCGAGACCTCATGGACAGCAGTCGCGTACGCTACCCCTGCGCCACCGAGGCAGTCAAAAGTATATATATAAGTATATATTAATTATATGTAATATCTGCTTTTTCAGAATACTTTCATAAGAGAAACCCTTATGCCTGGAAATTGGGATGTCTGCATCACATCATATGAGATGATAATTAGAGAAAGATCAGTATTCAAGAAGTTCACATGGCGTTACATGGTGATAGACGAAGCCCACCGAATCAAGAATGAAAAATCTAAGCTTTCAGAGTTGCTTAGAGAGTTTAAGAGTATGAATAGATTGCTACTCACTGGTACTCCACTTCAAAACAACCTTCATGAGCTATGGGCACTTCTCAATTTCTTGCTACCTGATGTATTTAATAGCTCTGATGTAAGTAACTTTTTGTAGTCTTTACTGAGAAATATATTTTTAAAATGCCTATCAAACTTTTTAACTCTGACTAGGCATTTTAGGTATTTACAAACTAATCTAATTAAGTATAATAGTTTGCCCCTCTCAAGTCTTTACATAACTGTAACACATTTTTCAAATAAACTTGGTTTTAGTATAGTTATTTGTTATTTATTAAGTAATAGGGAATATGCATAATATTTTTGTCTCAATTTTTTTTTCTAGAATCCCTTTGTGTAGTACTTCAAAGGTATTTTTTTTATTAAGTGATTATTAATTTGAGACGCTCATAGCCCAGTTGCACTCGGTGATTAGAAACAATCAGCGAGGGCAAGCAACGACGGCGCGGTCAGTACCTGGATGGGTGACCGCTGGTGGCATGTTACCATGAGCGTCTCCGTGATTCGGAGGTTACGTTAAGCAGTCGGTCCCGGTTGTTATCATAGAATAACAGTCGTGAAGCTTAATTGGAGGCCTTCGGGCGGCTTAAAAAACATCCAACCGTAAGATTACGTAGCCACAATGTTGTCTTGCCAGTCCCCAACCCGCACTTGGCCAGCGTGGGGACGTATGCCCTTAACCTATGATTTCTACAGCAACAACACTGAATAGTAAACAAACACGAAATGACATTGACGTCATTGGCCATGTCAAAAGCGCGCGAAAAATGCCAGCGTTTGAATAGCTCAAATTTAGTCGGTGTTTTAAATTTCACTATTTTTAAGCCTATTTATATGTTTTTCTATGTTAACGATTATTATAACAAGTAAATGATCAGATTAAGAAATAAAAAAAAACATGCATACTCCCTATACTATTAATGTCTATTTCAGATATCTCATAGATTTTATTCAGAACACGAAAAACAGACCAAACCCATATTTCATTGTTATTTGTCACAATAAAATATTGGCCTATCAAATTTGATTCCTCAGCAATAGCCCCAGTGAAATGTGCGGGATTTCACTAGCCTGTTTCAATGATTACTTTTAATCATTATGTTATGCTTACATTTCTTTTAATTTTCAGGACTTTGATTCCTGGTTCAATACAAATGCAGCACTTGGTGACAATCAACTAGTGTCTCGGTTGCATGCCGTTCTGCGGCCGTTTTTGCTTCGCCGTCTTAAGTCAGAGGTGGAAAAGAAACTTAAACCGAAGAAGGAAGTGAAAGTTTATGTAGGATTAAGCAAAATGCAAAGGGAATGGTACACTAAGGTCCTTATGAAGGATATTGATGTGGGTATGTTGAAATTGGTTATTTAACCTAATGGGAATTTTAATAACTCTTTTATAAATTGATTTCTAGAAAGAAGATAAAAGGAAAAATTTTATCTTAAATATTGATTCTCTCTTATTAGAAGTATCGAAATCCTAAAAAAACAATGTTGGTTTAACAATTACTTTGAGTAGCATTATTCAGGATAATTTTAATACATCTCTTTGAAAATAGTTCCGTGTTAATTTAACACAGAACGATTTACTCATTTAATTAACCAACATATTCCTTATTGTAACTTTATTGCAAGGTACATAAAAATGTGTTCATGTTTTTGTATAGTTTATATTTTCATTAATATTGTTACATTCAATATTCTAGTGAATGGCGCAGGCAAGGTTGAAAAAATGCGATTGCAGAATATTCTTATGCAGTTGCGAAAATGCTGCAATCATCCTTATCTGTTTGACGGTGCGGAGCCTGGTCCCCCTTACACAACGGACGAGCACCTTGTGTACAACTGCGGGAAACTCGCAATCCTAGACAAACTTCTCCCTAAACTGCGAGAACAAGGATCTAGGGTTCTTATATTCTCACAAATGACCAGAATGTTGGATATATTGGAAGATTACTGTCTCTGGAGACAATACAAGGTAAATACATGAACTGGATGTGGAACAAATAGGATATTTTTGTTTCATTACATTTTTTTAAACTAAAAATGTATATGAGGGAACTTAGAGGGAAAACAGAAAATATAAATTAATCTATAGAAGAACCTCATTTCATAAATGCCATTTTTTTCTTCCAGTACTGTCGTTTAGATGGTCAAACACCACACGAAGATAGAAATAGACAAATTGAGGAGTACAATGCTGAGGGAAGTGAGAAATTCGTGTTTATGTTGTCGACTCGAGCTGGCGGTCTCGGCATTAATTTAACCTCAGCTGATGTCGTCATCATCTATGATTCAGATTGGAACCCCCAAATGGATTTGCAGGCTATGGACAGAGCGCATCGTATTGGACAGACAAAACAAGTACGTGGATAATTATATTCATGATGTTTAATTTTGTTCTATGTGTAAAACATGAGTTATGAAAAAAATCATAAGACATTGTTTTGACATGATAATTAAGTTATATATTGTATTACATTTTTTGGATGGGATTGGGATATTGTGTGGGAAATTTACTTTACTTTAATATAAATTTTATTTTTAATAGAATATAACATCTTTTCTAGGTGCGAGTATTCAGACTCATCACTGAAAATACTGTCGAGGAGAAAATCGTTGAACGCGCCGAAGTAAAGCTTCGATTGGATAAATTAGTTATACAGTCGGGTCGCCTCGTCGATGCTAAGAACCAACTGAATAAGGATGAAATGCTTAACATGATCCGGCATGGAGCAAATCATGTATTCTCATCTAAGGACTCGGAGATTAGTGATGAAGATATCGACACAATATTAGCTAAAGGAGAACACAAGGTAGTATAATATTATTAACAGTTCTACATATCCATCCTACATCTTTTCATTAGTGAAAGTGTCTTTAGCCAATAATAATACCTTTAAAATGTAAGGAAGTCTCATAGTTGATATAATTACACTCTTAATTTTTTATCTACACCTATGCTATAAATCCTCCATAAAAGTTTCTGAAACAGCCAGCTTATAGTTAACATAACAAAAGTATTGTTAATTTCAGAAGTTTTTTATATAGATTTCATATGTTCGAAAGATTCTTAACCTTTCTATTATGTTATAGTAAATTATTCGTTAGTAAAAAACTAGTTTGATGTTTAAAACAAATATCTTTTGCAGTAGGTGAAAAAACCATTGCACTATGTATTCCCTAAAGAACCTCTTTACTTACTTATCTGGAGTTAGGAGAGGCTGGTTATTCTGTTATACAGGTTCTACCTAATACAGAAACCAGTCTCTCACACAGATCTTTGATTTCTGGAATTTTCTGTCTATTATTTTGATTAATTATTAATATTTTGATTTTTGTAATGTTTGGGTGAGAGAAAAAAAAATTGTAGTATTTTTATCATTTATTAATCAATATGTTTAAATTTAACCATACTTGAAATATCGGTTATAGACGGAAGAGTTGAAGCAGAAGTTGGAGAGTCTCGGCGAGTCTTCACTCCGAGCCTTTTCCATGGACACCCCTGGCGCCACAACAGATTCCGTCTACCAGTTTGAAGGTTTAATTAATGAAATTGTATCTGTTTGTTATGACTCCGTGTGAAAGCTTTTTTTTATTTATACATTTCGATTAGTAACTTACCTAAACTCGACATAACTGTTCCAAAAATGTCAATAGTATTTGTATTAATGATTGATTTTATTTAGGGGAGGATTACAGAGAGAAGCAAAAAGTGATACCGATTGGTAATTGGATAGAGCCGCCTAAACGCGAACGTAAAGCTAACTATGCAGTGGACGCCTATTTCCGAGAGGCTTTACGTGTGTCTGAACCGAAGGCGCCAAAGGTACAGGTAAATAAGTGTAAAGAGCTAAGTGCGGCCTGCGGACCCGGCGCAGCTTCTACTTGTGGTGGTGGTAGTTATTGTTTACCAAGCATATTGTATTCATACATGTAACTATTGATTAGCTCTTTTCACTATCGTATGACTATTTATTGCACTTTTATTTTATTATATCTATTTATTCGACCATTTCATCATGTCTATTTAAATTATCTAAATATCTCTTTTGTTCAAATTACAATTCTCGTCAAAAAAATCTAAACAACTCGCACGCTAATGCTCCGAAAAGATTATCGGAAATATGTTTATTATTGACAATAAATATTAACTATTATTTAATAGTATGTGGTATTAGGTTTTCAAATCTTAATGAGAATGTTCCAAGTTCAAATTAAATTTTGATAGACCTTACTGTTTAGTTTAGTGAGTCGCTTTTACGCTATGTGGAGTATGAAGGAAACAGGAAAAACAATACATACATGTAAATGAAAAAGTTTAAAAATAAAAATACTGGCAGACTCCACAAAGTACACAAATTAAATACAAACAAAACATAATAGTTTACTGGTAATTTATAGGTCTTGCACAATCACATGTGTTTAAACTCTAGATGCCAATTTAAATCAAAACAATGTAACAGAAAATTTATCAGATTAACATTTGAAAATCTTAGTTAAATTTTGAATTTTCTTAATCCTTTGATGGGCCAAACAGCCAGCTATCTAGAAAATAACACACTACTGGGTGTGTAATTTTCTGCCTCAAGAGAAAAAAATCGAAAGTCGATTTTTTTGATGAGAAGTGTATATCATACGTATTATATTGCTTTATACTGTAGTTAGTGGGTAAACTTTTCTGGGCCTCAAATATAATGGTACTTTTTTTTCTGTTTAGGCTCCGCGTCCACCAAAACAACCGATCGTTCAAGATTTTCAGTTCTTCCCACCACGTCTTTTCGAGTTACTGGACCAAGAGATTTATCACTATCGTAAAACACTCGGGTATGTGTTCATTGATTTTGTTTTAAATTATTTTTTATGATAAATTTATGTATCTAAGATCTCACATTTGTAATATTACAAAATCTAGATACAAGGTGCCACGCAATCCTGAATTAGGCCCTGATGCAGCCAAAATTCAAAGAGAGGAACAGCGGAAGATTGACGATGCCGAAGCGCTCTCTGAAGAAGAGGGTCAGGAGAAGGAACAGTTGCTTACCCAAGGTATGACACTCAAAGAGATAACATTTTTTTTAGAACAACTCGACTCCCACACTAGGAATATTGTCGTGTGGCACTTTACATACATAAATGTGAGGGACACGAAAACCACCTAGACGCACAGACCATTACGCAAAGTGTTGTCCGATATGATTATGACAAAGTTTTCACCCATGTAGGAATCAAACTCACAATACTCAGAGCAGTAAGAGCGACGAAGTCACTGCTTATATTATACCGCTTACAAAAATAAGTCTTAATTCTGTTATATTTGTTTAGGTTTTACTAACTGGACAAAAAGAGATTTCAATCAATTTATAAAAGCAAATGAGAAATATGGTAGAGACGATATTGAAAACATAGCTAAAGATGTTGAAGGGAAAACTCCAGAAGAGGTGAGTTGTAAAAGTTCTTTATATGTATTTATTTAAATACCTACCAAAATGAATACTCTACAAAGGGTAAGCAGAGCCCAAGAGTGGTCGTCAGCTTTCTCACTGTGCAGACAATGCAGTACCCACCCTTCCTTAAAAGTACTTCATTAGGCTGCCTTAAGTGTGGGTACACTTAAGGCAGCCTAGTGAAGTACTTTTTATACTCTCCGCTTAAAAGATCCGAGATTAAAGTGAGATTGTTAGGTGCGCGGTAGTGAGATCCAGGTTTTAACCAATTGGCACAGAAAGAAAAAGCCAAAAGTTTTAGTTCCAGATTGTATGTTTTCTTCTACTTTAAACTGTGAATGCCAGCTTCTTCACTGTATACATTTTATTTAAAATATTGTTAACCTTCTAGGTCATGGAATATTCTGCAGTATTTTGGGAGAGATGTCACGAACTTCAGGATATAGATAGAATTATGGGACAAATAGAGAGAGGAGAAGCCAAAATACAGAGGCGGGCGTCGATAAAGAAAGCTTTAGATGCCAAAATGGCACGATATAGGGCACCATTCCATCAACTTAGAATTTCATATGGAACAAACAAAGGAAAAAATTATGTTGAGGAGGAGGACAGGTATATACTACAATACGTTTTATGTACTAAAATTAATGATGTATTTAGAAGTTTAAGTGACTTCTAAGAAATATATATGTTGTTTTGAAACAAAAGGTTGACAGCAATCGGCTTATCCTGTATAGAACATGAATGGAAATTTAGTTATAATTGGCAAAATTTGGGCTTTAAATACGCTACTACTTATTTTGTTGTCGATAATAGTCGTGTGTGTATATGACATGTAGAATTTTATATATCTATACATAGTTTTAATGGTTCTAACTATCAAGCAACATAATGAATTTTAATAGTTTTTATAGTGGAGAGAGTCATTCAAGAGGAAGGTTTAGTTGTCAATCTTGGAACGTGACGTCATAAAAATTACTTTCGTGCTGAGACGGGTCACTAGTTACATAAAACCTTTTTGCGATCTGTTAATATCTATTAACTTCGCAATTGCAACCTGGTGTCTTTAAAATACAGGCTTAGGAAACAGTCAAGTACAGTATGAAACCTTATAATATTTATGTGTGAGCTGTAATTTTGCAAAAATGTATTGTGGCGAGAAAATAAATAATATAATATTTAATAATATTTTCGGACATTTTAACACACAACGCCATCTAGTCCCAAACTAAGCAGAGCTTGTACTATGGGTACTAGACAACTGATATTAATAAATATATACTTTTTTTTTTTTAAATACATACATATTATACATAGAAAACACCCAAACTCCGAAACCAATATTTGCAGATCATACAAACATTTGGTCCGACTCAGGAATCGAACCCGAGACCTCTAGCACAGCAGTCGCGTACGCTACCACTACGCTACCGAGGCAGTCAAATGTCTATTATAATAGTTAAGTTTAGTCACTTAGTAAACCCTTTAATGTTATTTCAGATTTTTGGTATGCATGCTACATAAACTAGGATTTGATAAAGAAAATGTGTATGAAGAACTTCGCGCTGCAGTTCATGCTGCACCACAATTTAGATTTGATTGGTTTCTGAAGTCAAGAACAGCTGTGGAACTTCAACGCAGGTAAGTGAAAAAGTTCAATTTACTTTGACGAAGATTATTTATTTGAATAAATTTTATTAAGATCTCTTGAATGTTTTCAGGTGTAATACTCTTATCACGTTGATTGAAAGAGAAAATCAAGAACTTGAAGAAAAAGAAAGAGCAGAGAAGAAAAAGAAAAGTGGAAATCCAAATCAAAATATTTCAGGCGCAAATGCTGCTGGAAAAGGTGCAAATGCCGGTAAACGTAAGGCTGACAATACACCCGACACAGCCCAGAAACACAAAAAGAAGAAGAAATGAAACAACGCGGCTAGAAAGTAATTTTCATTTCTTAACATGAGTAAAAGAATTACTTTGGTGAATAAATCTAATGTCATGATTATTTAAACCGTCGTTTTATTTTGACCAAAATGTCGCGCTTCGATACGGTGAAAGTGCGTCATTATCAACCTTTAATTAATCGCTGTTGGACATAGATCTCTCCTTAATAAGGTAATTTAGGATTATTCATCGCTGTCCAGTTGGAATAAGGTTTATTTCAAGTTCAGCTCTTATGCCCCTAGCCACACGCTGTTACCGCACCGGGTCGACGGCGACTGCCCTTGCCAGCGACTCGTACTGCCCTAAGCATATCGGCGTGTGGACGGGAAGTTTTACCCTCCATCCGCTACAGTGGCCAGCTCATAGAACTGCGTTCGCGTGTATGGATGCATGGCGGATGGATGGCGCGAAGGCGCTAGGAATTGTATGAATGTCAGTTGATCTGACTCTGCCTCTAAACTCTGGTGGTATGATGCTCCGTGGTAGTTTCCACACGTGAAAAAGTATTTTCTTCAAGTCTCCTTTCTCTTGGTAGGACCTCCGGCATAGGTAATTGCTTTAATAAAATGCTTTGCTTGCTTTAAAAAAATTACCTGAGTGGACTTGATAAAAGTATGCTGTAAAATAAGACTGCGTTAAGAGAATATCAGTTTCGTGGATATTTGGAGGGTAATGTCAAATTGGCCACGAAGAAGCTTGCTCAATAGATTGAGATGGTATTTACTGTGGCATGAAATACTGTCCTCATGTTTGGCCGGGGCCACCCCAGTACCAGCTACTCCCTCTGGACCACATTCAACAGAATGATCAACCAAGATGTTTTACTCCAGTTGGTCTCTGACTCTGCGTACAGATATCGCTATGCATCTTCTATCGCATTTTACTATGTGGAGTGCTCCGATAAATTGTTCCCCTGTCCGTCGCACCTCCACCATCATCCTACGCGACAGCAGTTTAGATGGTTGGCAGTCTACAACTACGTTTTTTCCAGAAACTTTCTGCATAGCACAACAAAACTGAGGAATGAACTGTTGCCTGTGGTATTCCTGGACCAATACGACCTTCAAGAAAAGAGCGTACTCCTCAAAAGGCCAGCAACACACTTGTGACGCTTCTGGTGTTGCGGGTGTCCATGGGCGGCGGTAATCGCTTACCATCAGTTGATACGTCTGCTCGTTTGACGATGTTCCATAAAAAAGCTAAACTTCTTAGCCTCTTCTCACGTGTTTCTTAATTTATTTAATTTATTAAGTTTGGAAAAAGTTCCTATTCAATTACTATTTTCATAATTTTCTAATTTACAAAAGATCAGAAAGTTTTGGATTTAATGTATATAGTCCGTCGTGATGGAAATAATGATAAAAAAATAAAATTGGATGAGATCAAATGGGTAACGAAAAAGATCTCCATCAGTATATCCATTTATCTATTCATTTTTTGACTAGACTATCTATACCTGCGCTCACCTGCTTGCGCCTAACTTCATAACCGCCATAAAGTTTGGTTCGGACTATACCTAATATTTTCATTGTGTTCCTATGTTCTATAACAAAAAACAGCATCTTTGGAACCTTCCATTTCCGCTCCACAGGCGCTTGTGCCCGCCGACTTCGAGACCGCAGCCTTAACCACACTGTCTTTTGTGAATCTGTTTACTATGGGATATCATGCGATAAAGGATAAGATTTGATTCATTGATTGAAACATCATATTTTCATAGGTACGATTAATTTAATACCTACGACTAATTTCCTAGAACATATTTTGTTTTGTTTTGGACTAGCTAGGGTGATCAAAGTAGTAAATATTAAGTAAAGACCCTGCACACGCACGTTAATAACAAAACTAGATTAATTTATAAGCACTCAGGTACAATATCCATGTCCCCATTATACATGTTTTATGCTTACTCTCTTAGTTATCGATTTAACAACTATTCAACATGTTACAAATTCCCTACATATAACTCAGAAAATTAATAATCAAATTTGCTTTCAAAGCAGTATTTTTACCGATATAAAATGAATTACTACAAAATGTCAAAACATATGTCCATACAAAATTTTCGTAAAAAAAGTTTTGGCGCTTACTTCCTTCTGTAGAGCAAAAACTCTCAGGATTCCAATTTTTTTTTTTTGCAATTGTATTTATGGCATGGATATCTGTTATATATGTAATAAAGTTTTCATATCATTTAAGTATAAAAATCTTTGTCCGCCAGTTATACAATTAAACACTCCCATATGGGAAACATTAAACATATTCTAGCCATATGTTGTTAAATGTACTTTCATTCTTAGCATGTCTCTAAGACCCTCGTAAATGATTTTGTTTCTATTTTAAAGAATTTGTAAATGATAAGAATACAAACATAAACAGATATTTTATTTTTCTTTCCAAAAATATGGTACATGTAACAAATTACAACTGGAATCATGTCTTCATTGATTCAAAGTTGGGATTCAAGATTCACAGTTGGGTAAAAATACTATATCACCACAATAACTGATCTCAAGAGCGATCTGCAAACATTTTACTCAGCTTAAAATTGGAATGATAAGACATTGTCAAGAACACAACTGTGTTTTTTCAGGTTTGCAACACAATGAGAATGTAAAATGATTCACTCTTCACTTGATTGTTCATCAGGTCAGTTATTGCCGTAATATTACAGGATCACTCTGCTAAGATGAATTACGTTTATGTATGGCAGAGCACACTACATGAGCAGCTCATCAACTTAAGTAGAAACCCATAATTGGACATCATTTTCACACTTCAATAGTGCATGTTACACTACAATATAGTTATATTTATATCACAGTTTTCTATTAATACTTTTATCTTCAACACAATAATCAGGTACAAACATAGCACTTTAATAACTTCAATAAAGCAGATATTGAGATGCCAGTGTGAAAATGTCCACAACATGCAAACTCCTCTCATCAGGGCGAATTGCCATTTTCTAGGTTATCTTGGAAATTGTTTACATTGTTAGTAAACGGCGCCCCTAGTCCATACAAATGTCCACTAGTACTTTCAATGTTGCCATCAAAAAAAATCTGAAAAAAGAAATGGCCTTACATCGTAATGTCGATAGATTATAATGTAACTAAAAATAATACGTTAAATTGTAAGCAGTATGTTACAGTTCACAATCTTTCGAAAATTTATAGATTACAATCTAATGGTTTTTGTCAATCTGATGGTTACATACACACTTCTGTTGCATTAACAAAAATTACCAAGGCTTAACATACCTCCTTGATTTTAAAAAAGGCCATTCCTGTTAGATGGGAATCCGAACCAGCTTGATGTTGAGGTCCTACTCGTCGCAACTCCAATTGATCTGCAACTTCTTGAAGTCCACCTTTTAAGTTTTTGCATAGTTTCATTAAATACTGAAAAATATTATCTGTATTACATTAGGTGCTCAGAAAAAAATTATATATAAGATTAAAACTTACTTTAACATCATAAACGGTGGGAAAATATAACCGAAGACTCTCAAAAAAGTCATTCTCTTCTTGTGGCAGATTTTGATCTGTTAAGATTTTCAACAAGTAACCAAAATCATATCCAGAATGGAAACTCAACCAATTGATGTTGTCCATGAGTACAATACCTGTAAAAAATTTATAATTAGGAATTGTTCAAAATATTTGAAACATTAACATGTACCAATAAGATATGAACCTGATGACATTAGAAGTTCCGCAAATTCTAAAGGTTCAATGCCGTGTTCCTCATGATCCCTGAATTGAAGTCCAGAATTTTGTAGCAAATCAATTGAATCCTGGGCATACATATCTTCTCTGGAAACAAGTCTTAAAAGTGACATTATTCTTATATGATGGCTAAATTACTGATAACTCACATAGTCAAATACTTACTGCAAGTTGAACTTAAAATTGAATTGCCAGGTAGTACAGCCTGGTGGTGTCTTTCCATTTTCATCCATAAATGTAAGACCTAGTTGTATGATTCTTAAAAGGTCCACATTGCATCTGGGAACGAAATAGACTAAATCATCACAAACCTATTGTTTTTCTACGTAGAGTAAGTATATAAGCATTGATTCTGTATTGTCATAACAATTAAACAAGGGGAATCTATACAAATAAATAAAATTAATTGAATAAATGATGAATCATCAAAATTATTGGAAACATTTTTGTACTTCAACCATTTTTTTTCCAAAGAGCCTTTTTTCTCAAACTAATTACCCCTGCCACTTAGGTGACACAAGATTGACACTTAGGTGATAAGGGTAGCCTCTCCCAATTTTCTTTTGTAAATTTTTTAAAATCTATCAATCCACAGGCATAATGTCCCACTGCTGGGCTCGGGTCTCCTCTCAGGAGAGGGTTACGGCCATACTTCTTTTTATGATTTCCTTTAAAAATATATTTGCTGTTTCTAATATATATGGTACTTACATAAAAAAGAAACAATTTAAAAAAAGTCTGTCTGTTTCTTCTGGTTAATTTCTACAACAGCTTGACCGATTTTGACAATACTTTCACTGGCATATAGCTGTTGTTATAAGGAGTAATTCAATCTATTTTAATTTTTAAAAATCCTGTTTCTGACAGTTGTTTTGTAAAGGTACAACAAAGAAACGCAGGACGTAGGGCAAATTTTGAGTTTCTTTTATTAGTAATGTTATTTTTGATCATAATAGTTAATAATCTAAAGTGTTTCAGTTGGTTTAAGGTGTCAGTAACAAGAAGAATGTACTAATTATTTTTATATACATTGCACATTCATTGATTAGTGAAAATAATTAGCAAAAATACATTTTAAATCAATACTTTTATTCAGGTATATAAGTAACATTGTATTTAGTAAAATAAGCATTAATAACCAATTAATTATGAATTTAAAATGATCATATTGTATTTTATAAATAATTACTACTTATGACAGTCAAAACTACTTTAGGCTGCTTACAGAATAAGTTAGATTTTTTAGTCAAGTCAAGCCAAAGAGTTCAGATATATGTACTTAGTTATATCTAAATAAATAATTTATCTTTCTTCTTTGCCGACCTCTAACTGTTCGCCATTTCTTTTCAATCAATTTGCTGCATGTGATGTAAGGAAGAGCATAATGTCAATAACCTCTAATGCTGTAGGAAATGACGGTATCAGCCGTAATATGGTTCTTCCATCTTAGATGAAATCCTACCTATCCTTTGTCATATTCTCAAATACTCCATATCCATCTATTCTTTTCCATCTGCATAGAAAACGGCTAAACTAATTCCTCTCTCTAAGAAATGTAATCCGTCCTCCATCACAGATTACTGTCCCATATCTATCCTTTTTTTTTCTCCTCGAGCGTCTTATCCACATACAGCTGAGCTCATTTCTCTCTAGAAACTGTTTCCTTAATCCTTTCCAGTCGGGTTTCCGTCCTGGCCATAGCACAACCACAGCAATAGTCCTTATTACAGATGACGTTAGGTCTGGGATGGATGATGGAAAGCTGACGGTCTTGGCTTTGCTAGACTTCAGCAATGCATTCAATACTGTCGATTTCGATGTCTGTGCTCTGTGAACATATCTCCATCGGCAATTGACTGGTTTCATAGCTACCTGTATGGTCGGCAGCAGCGTGCTTGTGTTGAAAATGTTGTTACTTTTTGCAGTTTTTATTTACTCAATCACAAATCGGTTACTTTCTTCCTACCATCTTTACGCAGATGCCTTTACACTATATGTGAAAGTATTAGCACAGCAATGCCAAACTGTATCTTTCTTGCTGCTGACTACACTCAAATTTAATAATCAGTAATAAACAGCAGACATCATTAATCAGGATATAATCGAATTTGCAACTGGAGTAGGGACTATGGACTATGTGTTAATCCAACTAACTAACACAAGTTATTATAGTGGGTAGTTCTAGGCTGCACTCTAGAATAAATTTTCAGCAGATACCAGTTGTCTGTTGCAGTGGTTCAGTTATTCCATATAGTAAAAAAGTAAAAAACTTGGGGATCTATATGGATAAGTACTTGTCAGTGGATCTCACCGAAGACCAACTGAACAAACTTGAGCGTCTCCAAAATTTATGCATTAGATTGCGTAAATATGATCATATCTCAGAGTTTCGTTCTAAACTCAAGTGGGTTCCAATACACTTTTGCCTGAATCTGCATATTGTTACTCTTTTATAAAGTGTTCTGTTTCATCCTCACACACCCCCTTATCTCAAGGAACAATTTCAGTTCTTAAAAAATACACATTGCAGGGACCTGAGATTATTGGAAAAGTTAATACTAAAAATCCCAACATTCCACTCAATTTGCACACAAATCTTTTACTGTGCAAGCAGTAAGGCTTTGGAACAACTTGCCTAATACCCTTTGACAAGCAAAAACCTTGACTCTATTTAAAAAGCTGGTGAAGGAGTGCTACTTGTCACTGTGAATACTTGATTAGGGTATTTATAGATCGATATATTTGTTGTATATTTATACGTATTTGTATATATTTGCTTAATAATAGTGTGTGTTTGAGCAGGTATAAACCTCCTCTATTTCGTAATTTTTATTATTATTACTATCTTTTTTTATTCATTTTTTTTCTATTTATATTTTGTACTCTTATTGTAATAATTGTGTTACTTGTGTGTAGTACTACAAATTATAAACACCTGATGTCCATGATATGGTTGTCTGGAAGAGATTGCCGTGAGTGATAAGACTGCTAATTGTTGTATTATTCTTTTTTGTCACTCATTTTACTCATTTTATTTAATGTATTGTAATATGTACACAATGAAGATAGATAAATAAATAAAATAAATAAATAAATAAATAATGTGACTCAAAAGCACTCTCTTACCTTAGCAGTTGATACTGATAAGCAGATGTGGATCTAAATTCACCGATAGGTCTTGCTACAACTCCTGGAAACTCTGTATCCATTGCCACCCAGTGGTACTTTTGTACTATCTGAAGTAGAAGTTGTATCATTTCTCAAATATACAGCATTTATTTAAATATATGTCAATACCTAAGTCAGTTTGTATTCAGCCATTCCAGTAATTAGATTATAAATTAAACTTTTCGTAATTTAAAAGAACAAGGTAGTGATTATATCAAAACATTCCATCTATTACATGTTGACTTTCTTTCTTTAAAATTAGATGCTTCGTAACTGAATAAACCGCCGACACTGCATTTACTGCAGAAAGGAGTGTAAAACTTATAGTCATATCACTGAAATGAGTACTTTTTAAAATAGAGGAAAATTATAAATTTGAATTTAATGCAAAATTGAATAGTAACTGCAAAATTAACGTGAATTAACCTGTCTAATAACATGAAATTCTTCGTGAAGATTATGATTCCAGACATTTTTTATAGCACAATCCTCTTTTATAACATTTGATAAAATTGACTCTAAACTAGCTGCAGGCATCTGTGAAACTTAAATCTATTCTAATATTCAGAAAAGATCGAGTAAATTAAATTGACTTAGCTCCAGTAAACCAAGACAGTTTGGTTAGGGGCAATTCATTAGACATACGATGAGATGACAGAGGTTCTAAACAAATTCCAACCAAAAACAATCTCAAGATCAAAGGGGCCATAGAGTACGGAAAAATATAGATTTATTTAACACTTATTTAAATTAAGTATCAGATTAAAGTCAGATTTAGGCGGTTTCTTGCTGGACGAGACAAGAATTATGTTGTCAATAGTCGATGTAATTAATATGTCGTATTTTCTTGAGCAATTTATTTTATTTTGAGGGTTCCGTACCTCAAAGAGAAAACGGTACTCTTATCGGATCACTTTGTTGTCCTTCTGTCTGTCTATAAAGACCATTTAGCTCTGCAATGCATGAAGGTATTAAGCTGAAATTCGTATCAAATACTCGGGTCTACGGTGGATTGGAACTGTAAAAAAATCAAACTTCTAAGCCAACGCAATCAAAAGATACAATAGCCGTTTATGCTGCAAATTTTCGACACTTGCAAGGGAATCAAAACTTACAGGGGACTTCCTGTGAAATCAGAATCTTAAAATTTGTACAAAGTAACCTCTTAAAGCACAGGTAAGGAAAAAAATATTGTTAAAAGTATTTTCGATCATATCGAAAATAATTTTATTAATTTTAAACTTACCACCCCATTTCTCATGAACATTAGTTAGCAATAAAAATACCATAACTTTTTTTAATAGATTAATGGGCACACGAGCAGACGTATTGCCTGATGGTAAGCGATTACTCCCACCCATGGACACCCATAATACCAGAGGCGTTACATGTGCGTTGCCGGGATGGAGGGAGGGGATGGGGCCTTCGTGCTCCTCACATACTCGGTTAAAGCAAGCAAGCGCTATTTCACATCGGTTTTCTGTGAAGCCGTGTTATTATCGGTCGAGCCGGTCCATTCGTGCCGAAACGTAGTTCTGCCACGGTATACTTTAACTTCTATACTTCTATTCCGACTCGCACTTAGCCGGTTTTTTTTAATCTACTGTATTTTACTACGTTTACGGGATATGATTGTCTTTTTTGTATTATTTTCTTGTATCTGTGAAATGTAGTGAATTGCCTATTCAGTATCCAGGATCGAAATAAGAGTGTTGGATTTCACACATATTTGATAAAAACTTATTTTCTCTTCAACTTACCTAAGTGATGTTGGGTATATGTTCTGAATACTTCCAATTTCGTTAACAAAACAATAAGAAATAAGATTTTTTATATTTACTTGAAGACTGCCTCGACTAAAGTTGTTGAAATGGAATCTAAAATTACAGTATTTTATATATTATTATGTACCTATCAAGGACTATTCAAACGGAAGGAAAAGGTTGAGGTCAAAGGTGTTATAAAGAAATTCCTTAGAATTCATAATGAAAGTAGTCTTCAAAAATTTAAGATTAATATATTTAAAATTACAAAAATTATTTCACGAAATCTTAAGATGTAAGGAAGTTGTAAATCATACCAATAAAACCTTAAGAGGAAATAATAGTCTTAAAATCTAAAATATCATTTAAAATGTGCTAATATGAAAAAATACTAATCAATAATTATAAAAAAAAATCACTATTCGAAATCCCATGACAAATCCTAAAATATCAAAATCTTGGAACCAAAAAGTTCACAACTATCGACTAAGAACTCAGCCCTTTATTTATAAACATTTAATTTTAAGCAACAGTTCTGTGCTATTTTCAAATTGAAAATAACATAGAACTGTTCCTTAAAGGTAAATAATGTTTATGAATAAGAGGATTAACCAATGTGTTTACTCTCTAAAGTATGGAGTATGGAATTGTGCCTTCAGGGAATGCTTTTCATGATAAATAATGTTAATCACATTTAAGGGGACACCCCAACCTGTACTGCCAAAGTGGTTACATTTCCTAATTGAAGTGGTATTTAGGATTTCAAATAGTATTCAAATAGTAACCTTTTTTCCACCGTATGTATTGTAAGATCAACATAAAATGTAAATTACAAAATTATATGGATGTACAGTAATTTCTCTATTTTGATTTAATTAATGATTGTTTCTAATTTCATAATTTTTAAGGGGACCTCAAATGGCTGTCATTCAAATGTATTCACAGATAACACAGTTTGTTCACATTTAGATCAGCAGTATTTACTCTGGCAACGTCAAATTGTCACACTTGAATTGTAAATATGTACACATCACAAGGTGGTATTGAATGTTCACTCTGTAATATGGAACACTCGCGGTGGTGTCATACATGGGCTATCCCCTGATCAGGATGAGTTTCCATTTTCACCATTGTCTTGAAAGTTGTTGACATTCACTGAAAATGGAGCTCCAAGGCCATACAAATGACCACTAGAACTTTCAATGTTGTCGTCAAAGAAAATCTGAAAAGTAATAATTGTTTTAGATTTATAGATATACTTTATTCAGGTTGATGCTCCATTATATAAATTAAATGTACTGGTCTTCGAGCATTCTAAAGAAATCTATTGCTATTTGCTTGATTAAATTATCAATTATACGACATGTATTATCCAATAACAACAATAAATTTATATACCTCTTTTATTTTAAAGAATGCCATCCCTGTTAGATGCGAATCAGAGCCAGCTTGATGTTGTGGACCTACTCGTCTTAACTCAAGCTGGTCAGCTACTTCTTGAAGGCCTCCTTTTAAGTTTTTGCACAATTTCATTAGGTACTGAAACAAAAGTGAGAATATGGGTGATTTATAATATACATAAAATGAATTATTAAAAATCATACTGATTGTGAATAAAGTGAAAAGTACCTTTACATCATATACAGTAGGAAAATATAACCTTAAGCTTTCAAAGAAATCATTCTCGTCTTGAGGTAGATTCTGGTCTGTTAGTAGTTTTAGAAGATAGCCAAAATCATAGCCAGAGTGAAAACTGAGCCATTTTATATTATCCATTAGTACAAGACCTGAAACAAATAATATAGATATTAATTTTAATGTAGGAATGCTTTAATTTAAGGGCTCCCACACATAAATGCGAATTCGTAACGCATCGTAAATATCTGCAAGCTTGCACGAATGCACATCACACATATTGACGCCATTTGAGTCCGCTCAGAGACAGCGTAAGAGAAAGACGCCGGCGCCGCCATTATTGTGTGGAGAATGGCGGAATATAGTGGTTTTTTTCATATCTCTAATTGAGAAGCACAGCCCTTTGGGCCACGATACAAAATTTTGGCGATCCATGTCACTATTCCTAAAACTCTTCTAATACGTCTGACTAACGTCGACAGTGTCACTACCTGAACCAAAGCTTTGCCGTATGAAATCGCATTGCATCACAGTTATGTGGAAACCTTAAGAATAAAAAAAATAGATTCCAAAGGAATTCGTCAGATACATAAAAACATAGGTATTTATTACTCAATGAACTAAATTACTATTAAATAATAATATTTCTTATCACCATATTCTCTTCACTTATAATCATTTCATTCATGTTTAAAATTTATTAAATAGTTACCTGATGACATAAGCAGTTCTGCAAACTCCAAAGGTTCAATACCATCCTCTTCGTGTTTTCTGAATTGCAATCCAGAGTTTTGTAACAAATCAATTGAATCCTGTGCATACATGTCTTCCCTAATAAAACACATTTAATTAGTAACCAATTTTTACAACACTATCTACATGAATAGAGAAAATCATACACCTAATGACGAAAATCTCACTAGTTTGGGTGTCTTTCAAAGTAGTATTATTATTTTTATGTGTGTGTGAGCTCACAGATTAACAATACCGCGTGTTACCAACCCTATTGGGGTTTTATCTCGTGGGTGTTGTAAAAGCCCATTAAAGAAATAAACTCGATAGGGCAATGGCACTGCAATGAGAACGAAAACTTGAAACAATTTCTTTACCAACTTTTCTGGCCAGCATGCTATAGTAAGCTAAATACATCTTTCAAGGAGAGGCCACTGTCTAGCAGTATACCATTAAAGGCTGTTGATGATATAGGGCTCCATTTTATTAGCAGAATACTAGAATACAAACATACAAATATAATTGATTGAAAGTTAAAATTCAAAAATATCTTATGTATATGTGTAGGTCTTTGTATAATATATATACTTACTGCAAATTGAATTTAAAATTGAATTGCCATGTGGTGTATCCAGGTGGAGTTTTTCCGTTTTCATCCATGAATGTTAGACCCAACTGAATTATTCTTAGAAGATCAACATTACATCTAAAACCAAACATTTTCTATTACAATTCTAAGGTATCTCACGAAAATGGTTTGCAGTAAATTAATGAAGATCATTTAGGAAAATAATATTACACAAAAATTATGCGGATATTAACACACATTACAAAGTAAAATAAAATGAAATAATTGTTAATTTAGTGTGTTAATTACATATTTGTTTCATTTACTGCTGCTTACTTGCTGTTGTGTATGATTTTTTGATACTGTAATAATATGTTGCTGACAAGAGAGGTAAGACTGAGGTGTTAGAGAACTATTTAACAAAGAAGTTATCACACTTTTTTGGTGCTTCTTTAACACATGAAATACTAGCTATCAGCCGTGGCTGTCATGAAATAATAGCTGTCGGCTGAATGACATAAAAGTAATTTATAACCTACAGTACTCAGGATACTCCACGCATATGTACAGTGAAACAATTATCAGATTTAGTTCAGTACTTTCAAAGATTGCCAACTATATACAATCAAAATTTAAATCTTTAAAAAAATATTAGTATAGATAAATAATATAACTTACCTCAATAGCTGATACTGATAGTCTGCAGTGGATCTAAACTCACCAATTGGACGGGCAACCACACCTGGGAATTCAGTGTCCATTGCAACCCAGTGGTATTTCTGTACAACCTGTAAAATTAAATATATACTAAGAAGTAAAACAATGGAACAAATCAGTATGTAAACCAAATTTATGACCGTACACATAAATGGTTTGAGGTATAGTATTGAGTAAACATTGATCTAGTATCTAATTATTAAATTAGTAAGTGATGAATTAATAAAAGTAAGAAAATTAATTCTATATTACAGGAGAAGAAACTACTCCTCTTGGCTTGTTGCTAAGTGGTAATCCAGTGGGTTAGTAATTCTAGTCAGGTCTGACTTTGACTGTGGCTCAGAGAGCAAGCAGTGTATTAGCAGAGTGTGTGTTATATATCTGAAATATTTATTATATAACTTAGTAGATTTAAAGCTACCTAATATTGTGAACAATAATATAAAATGGCACTTTTTAATAAAATAAATAAAAAGGTCTATGTTTTTTTTTTCTTAATTACCTGTCTTATTATTTGGAATTCTTCATGTAGATTGCGATTCCAAACATCTTTTATTCCACAGTCACTATTGCCTGGCAGCTGAGACAATGACCCGAAGCTAGCAGCTGGCATCTATAAACCATAACATTAAAGTAAACTGATAAAATCATTTTCATTCTATTCCAGTATTAGTACTCTTACATGAACTATAAACATTTACAAAGTGATCAAATCAATAATGCAATTGAATGTTTTTTAATTATGAATGAATGACATTGCATAGATCATTTCATGTTTAGTTTGTTCGTGAATTTCATTTTTCCTGCACAACATAGTTTCTAAGTTGTAAGTGTTAGTACAGTTGATATGAAAGCTTAACAAGCATAATAAGGTGCTGCTTCTACTAGCAATTTTGAAGATAATGTTTAGGAAAACAGGAATGTACAAAATTTATTGAAAGCAAAGAAAATAATAACATAGATCAGACTTTTGTGATACACAGTATGTGAATTGGACTAGGTTTCATTCAATCCAAAAGCTTGAATGTAACTAGCACAATTGAAGACATTCCTTTACAGAAATGAATTAGCGTGTGAATTGAACATAAGTTCTTCTTGACGCCACGTTTCCATAATTTGCTAATTTTGCAATAACAACAGTTGAACACTGTAGAACTTTATGGTAGTTTTGATATGATAATTAACACACCTTGTATCGGTTTTCTGCTTCCAGGTGGGAAGATTCTACAGCTTTCTTTGACGCCGTGATTTACGGATTGTTTAGAACTTTGTTTTATATACAATTGTTTGTTGATTTTCATAGGTTACGCTTTGATTTCAAAGGCCATTTCAAAACCTCAAATACGTAAAATATCAGTGAAGCAGCAGGCAATATCCAATTACGTTTTGAATTTTACCTTGCTCCAATAAAGTATTTGTTATTGAATACTGAAGGCTATGTACCTAGGGAAACAAAAAATATATGAAATTTTTAATGAAAAAAAGCCTTGCAAAGCGACGCAATCCATTTTTTTTATTGTGAATTTGACACAGACTAAGCTTGATTTAGAATTCGTGTGTGGGAATGAGCCTTTTTGCTCTTGGTTACCTAGTGCGTTGAGTGAGTTCAATTTAGTTTAATGTTGGGGAAAACAATATTATGTAATGTAATTTGTAGATTTGGTTCATACATAAATGTTTGAAGTTCGACCGTAGCTACTGGATTTTAAGTTTCAGTAAATAAAATTTATATAAAATAACATAT
The DNA here is from genome assembly GCA_003709505.1 of Hyphantria cunea. Classification (NCBI taxonomy): domain Eukaryota; kingdom Metazoa; phylum Arthropoda; class Insecta; order Lepidoptera; family Erebidae; genus Hyphantria; species Hyphantria cunea. Next base: position 584,910 of record PKRV01000151.1, read on the forward strand.
ATTTCTTAACACATTGAGACCTCTCTTCCCAATGTTAAAGAAATTTTATTAGAGTGAGAGTTCATATTGCTTCAAATTTATCTTCAAATTATATTTCAATATCAACGATTAGTATTCGTCGACATTCGATTAATTAGTGTAGTTATTAGTTACTACTCACAAGCCTTTGTCTGTGATATACGTTAGCCTACTACGTAGTCTATACTCCAAGTAGCCATAGTAACCCTCAAAATCATGTAAGGACCCGTACATGATTTTGTTACAGTATGACAACTTCACTATATTCAGTGTTTGTCCATTCCGAACTGATATTTTAGAACGTGTGTAGCAGCGGTACATTGTTTATGTATGGAAGTGCTGCGTTCCGTATGACGTCATTAGGTTTTTTCCAAACGGGGTTGCCGAAAGTACGGGCTTGCATTCAAAACATACGTAAGCAATGTGTACCGTACAGGAAAAAAATTTAACGTATGCGGTAGTCAATGCGTTTTCTATAGATGTGATGCCTTCGGGTCTTAGGTATGTGTGCGGCCGGGCTGAACTACAAAAAGTTTGATGACTCCATCGTGGTCCCACCTATAAACTTAAAAAAAATTATGGGCTATTATTGACCACGACTACTACCTACTTATCTAACTTTGTAAATTATCTTTTAATAAGGTCGTTTAAATAAATAAAAAATATACTCTAAGTAACATCCTAATCATTTGTCTATTGCTAAAGTTAACAGGTAATCTAAAGCCTAACCAAATTCTACTAACTTTGACTCAGAATAACAATTTAAAAACTGTGTTAACAGTTTCTAGACTTTCTATTCTTGAATCTCTTTAAAAGTTACTGATACCTTCTATTTGCCCGACGCTTGGAACGGGTTATGCAATCCCGTCTACCTGTCGCATCATGCCGGACACGCATAGATTGATGACAATGATGCGCGAGGGGTTATATCCCGCACTTGGTCGTCTCAAGTATGAAATGAAGAAATTTAAAAATTTCAACCAAGAAGACAGATTCAACTATCACTCTCTTGGAATTCTGTCATCAGTAGGTGTAAAAATAAAGTGTGCAGACAGTGTATATACTGACAGTACGCACAAATAATTTTTTGATTATAATCAACGTGAACAAGCGCGGGTAGTTACACCTCGCGTGACACGAAGGCGTCGTTAACCTCCACGAGAACCCGTGACCACGAGTAGAATCAATCAAAGTGATGTCGGATCGAACTTACAACAGCTACATACGCCATACGTGCAGCTGGAATCAAAGAGATTGTAGTTAAGCAGTGAAGCTGAACTGCATGGATTGGAGTGTATAACGGAGGAGAAAGAACCCCTTTTTTTGTGCGGAAATCCCCTAGGATACTACCGACTGGTGGTTAAATAGATAGATACATAGATAGATAGAAAACTCTTTTTTTTGCACACTGTAATATTACAGTTAGAAGAGAGTACATAAAATGTGACACGGAGTGTACAAAGAGTGGCCTTATTGCCTAAAGCAATCTCTTCCAGGCAACCTTAGGATGGATCGAAATGTACAGGAGAGACAGTGGTAGTTGTCGGTGCAATGAGTTTTGAATTGAGTATGGTGTGGTGACAAATGAAATTTTATCAATCTGTACAATTCATACCTAGGCAATGTGTAAAATACCTGGATAGTCTAGGCAATGTGTGAAACATGTATTATGAATATTATTGCCCATTACATAATTTAACTAGATATTTTTTATAATCCTTGGAGATTGTATAGAATGCCTGCTGATGCACCGGCAAAATGTAAAATGAATAGATTTTGGTCTGTATTTATTAATTTTATGTTACTACCTAGCTATATACTATTACCTAGAAACGTGTTCTATTTGCTTAAAAAATCTTTTTCAGAATTATATAGGTTTAGGTTAGGTTAGAACAGTGATCATCCCAGATCCGCTCTGTTGTCGTTGAATCAATTGGATTAATTAATAATAATAATGTACTGTTTTTCTCACATACAGTTCACAATTAATAACATAATCATACAGTAAACACAGCGTACATAAATAATTTGTGTGAGAGACTGGCATCTGCACTAGGATGACCTGTATTCTGCTTCGGGCGGTTCCTGTGTCGCATAGGCAAGGAGCCGGAAGCTCGGTGTCACCACTGCGTCAACTGTCGGGAGGATACGGCGCGGCATACGCTAGCAGAATGTTCCGCTTGGGAGGGGCCGCGCCATGCCCTCATCTCTGTAGTAGGCAGTGACCTCTCGCTGCTGGCCGTAGTTCGTTCTATGGTCGATAGCGAGGAGTCTTGGGACGCGGTGGTGTCCTTCTGCGAAACCGTCATCTTGCAGAAGGAGGCGGAAAGGGAGAGGGAGATCCTGACCTAACTCTCGGTCCGCAGAAGGCGCACCGGGCGTCGTAGGAGGGCATACGCTGACCTCTATCGGCCCCCCTAACTGGGTCCAGGAGCGGCGGACTTCAAGATTTTCGTCGCTCCCTAAGCAACCGGACCCGAGGTGGCGGCGCNATGTTCCGCTTGGGAGGGGCCGCGCCATGCCCTCATCTCTGTAGTAGGCAGTGACCTCTCGCTGCTGGCCGTAGTTCGTTCTATGGTCGATAGCGAGGAGTCTTGGGACGCGGTGGTGTCCTTCTGCGAAACCGTCATCTTGCAGAAGGAGGCGGAAAGGGAGAGGGAGATCCTGACCTAACTCTCGGTCCGCAGAAGGCGCACCGGGCGTCGTAGGAGGGCATACGCTGACCTCTATCGGCCCCCCTAACTGGGTCCAGGAGCGGCGGACTTCAAGATTTTCGTCGCTCCCTAAGCAACCGGACCCGAGGTGGCGGCGCGCAGGGTTGCCATGCGCCCCTCTTTGAAGTCTCGAGGGGAGTCAAACACCTCACTCCTCTCGCTGATGAGATGTGGCCCGCAGCAGCGGGCCGGCATCAGTCGTGGATTGCGGATGCCTTTTAAGTTCTCGTGATGCCTAGCGTAGGTGAGAGACGGAACACCGGGGGGTTTTGGTCAGTAAATGTCTGACAGACCCCTTCGCCCTCTCCCCAGAGCGGAGGACATCCATGAGGATTTCATGAGGATGAGGAGGAGAAAAGAGAAAAACAAAAAAAAATGATGACCTGTATTACAGATTACCAATTGAGTTTTTTTCTCTTTAAAAAGACAGCTCCCGTATTAGAAATATACAACAAACTACTAGGCTAATCCTGCAGTGCGATTTGAATGGTTTGTATTTTACCTGTTCCCGTAGATAGTACTTTATCGGCTGCGCATTAGGCATTGTATAGAATACGTAGACAAAGTGTAAAATAAATAATATTTAACGAATTATCTATACGTTTTAGATATTGTATACATTGCCTAGGTATTGGGCAGGATTCTGGATTATACATATTAAATAAATAAATAAATATATGTAAGACATTTTTAACACACAACGCCATCTAGTCCCAAACTAAGCAGAGCTTGTACTATGGGTACTAGATAACTGATATTAATACTTAGATACTTTTTTTTTGTAAATACATACATATTAGACATAGAAAACATCCAAACTCCGACACAAACATTTGGTCCGACTCAGGAATCGAACCCGAGACCTCTTGCACAGCAGTCGCATTCGCTACCACTGCGCCACAGAGGCAGTGTATATTGTCGGTAACATTTCACTTTTCAGTTAACTACTTTTTAGGAGTCAGGTTTTTGTTTTATATTTAGTATTTTATTTCATAGTATTTTACTATATTTTTTAAATCTTTTTGGTTTATTTAACCGACAAGTTCTTCGAATATCAATTTTTAGGGTTCAAATCTCGTAGCCGTTACAACTCTTTCAAACAATTTTGTTTATGTGGCAGGTCTTAAAACTTTTTTTACTAATTGACAATTTGTGTTAAAATAAGTAGTAATATAAATGTGACATGTTAATTTGAAATGGTCATTTTAAGAATTTATACTGTCTATATCACTACGACGATTCTGATCAATTTAACGACACCTGATATGTAAAAAATGGTTCAGTGGTTTGAGCTGTAGGCCGTGCCAAAGAAATGGACATACACACCCACAAACATACATACGCTCGAACAGTGCCGTAACTAGGGCGGTGCGAGCAGTGCCCAGGCACAGGGCGCAGACCCTGGAGGGGCGCAGAAATGACCAGACTAGTATCTAGTTTTATCTCATGCATGGTAGCTAGTAGGTACATTTTGTTTTATTGCGAACATGGTGTAGACGCGCCCTATCTATAGTTATATCTATATCTCATTTTTCAAGCAATCTTGAAACAATAACACATGTAAAGGTGGATTATCGGTTTCATACATTTGGTATGGTAATGTTCACACTAGTGCGTAACGTGTTGTGATGGTTTATGTATAGAACCGATACAATTCTGACGCGTCAGTCACGATACATCAGACAAATGTATATCCACCTTAAGTCTTGCTGGTAATATGACATACACAAACCAAAGTACCTACTTATACCTACTTACTTGAAATAAATGTTTTGATTTTGATTTTGATTTTGAAAGCCTGGTTAGAGCATTTTTCAGGGGCGCAGTTTTGAAAGCTCGCACCGGGTGCATAAAAGGCTAGTTACGGCACTGCACTCGAAAAATGTAACCCTCCTTCTAACGCAGTGGGGTAAAAGTCACGCGACTATTTGGATTATTATTTTATACGACTATACTCATCTTATAGAAATAAAATGTATATTAATTACTATTCATTATCTACACTCATTTCAAATTTATCCTGTTCAGATAATATGACGTCACGCACAACTAATATGGCGTTGTTATCAATTTGCGTGCGATAGAATACCCTATTACAGAAAAATTGTATAATTTTTTTGATTTATTTATCTTTATTGTACACACCTAACAGATAGAAAAAAAAGAATTACAACATACAAATGTGACAATTGGCGGTCTTATCGTTCATGGCGATCTCTTACAGACAACCTTTATACGGATAATTTGGTGACATTAATAAGGGTACCAGTAGTAGGGCGCACTAATCTCAGATCTGTTCGAATGTGAATATTTACAAAAAAACACCAAATTCAAAATATTTAACATTCATATATAAATACACATCTACTCATACTACTCATACATACATACATATACATAAATACATACACAGACTTAATATATATGTATGTATACTATAAACAGGGTATTATAATCAAAAATAGTAATCCTTCACTAACTTTTTAAATACAGGCAAGGTTTTAGCGTTACGGATTCGTTTCAGGTAAATCGTTCCAGAGTCTTACTCATAATGTATTTTTTACTTAAAATTTCATATCAAGGAAGACAGAAATATTTTTAGGTAGGTAGACACATAGCAGTATGTCCAACCAAGTAAAAAGAAGAGGAACTGTTGCAAATTAGCGGCATTCATTTTTATGCGGTTGACAGCACGGGCGTTCTATAACGGCCGTGTTAATATTTCTCGTGACAGCGTCAATGAGAGTCGAAAAAAACTTGTGTCTGAAATTGACACCTCTTTGGAAAAGGTCTCAGATTGGGGTAGGCTTAATTTAGTCCAATTTAACACCACAAATACACAAAATTTGCACGTTCACCGCTGTTAACTGCCGTTGGTCGTAGTGTTGGACAAGGGAGTGTCGCCTTATGAAGACATTCCCTTGTTTGCCTCAGCCAATATTGGAATACTTGATGTTGACATATCGAGTGAAGTCCAGTTTCGTGACTATGAATCTGTTGTCCTCTTTGGGCAGGGCACACCCCAGTACCAGCTACGCTCTCTGGATCGCCTTCAACGGAGAGCGACTCGAATCGTCGACTGCCAAGATCTTTCAAATCGTCTGGTCTCTTTGGCACTGCGTAGAGATATGGCCTATCATCAGGCGATAATAGTCCTTTTACGTAAAAAAAATTAAAAATATTACAATTTAATGACAATTAACAGATATATGGAAGTAGAGATTTCTTTCGTAATGAATATTTTTCACATCGCGTAGCGTTAATAAGGATTTCCTGGGTGATTATTCTAGAGGATCCTTATAAATCATAGCGCAAAATTATTAAATGACGAAAATAAAAACCAATTTATCCGATTGATGATACCGTAATGAAACTAAAATTTAAAACACGTGAAAAAGTATTATTGTTAAAGATTTACAAAGCGGATTATCCGTTTAATCGGGGTTGAATGAGTAACTAATTTTCCTCAGTTCAACGGCTAATAAAGTACAAAACTTAGTGATTACCATCTTCTATCCCAGCCTCTCTGTTTTGTATTTGGTAAACTTTAAAGAAGTTCTTTAATTAAGGAGATCAATTAGAATTAGTATCAAATAATCCTTTGTAAACTCTAGGTAGTCCTTTTGTTGAAAAACTAATATTCATAAATGTTTACTTGAATATTGTAGTTATGCAAATGCTGTAAAATTAATTACAGGGATGGAACTTAACTGTCGAATAAAATTACCTGTAGATAGTTGTTCTAAAACTGTTGATATAATTATGCAAAGATTAATATGCTTAAATTTGCAGATACTTGATGTATCTAGATTGACTGAAACTGTAGTGGTTGGTTCGACTCCCGCAAACCAGTCGATGACGAGCTCTCGCAAGGGCTAGTCGTTTTCAGCGTGTCGTCCGATCGCGCCGGTACTAGGCACCCGTCAAGTTTGTATTCACGTACATCGGAACTTTAAATGTCGATGTGATATTATTTTGTAAACATTTCTATTGTTTTACCGGTAGTTTATTTTATATCAGTATCAGGTTTATCTACAACGACAAAAAGGTAAGTTCAACTTTATTTATTTGGACGATAATAGTTTAATTTAAAAATAACATACGTAGTAAATTTTCAAATAAAATTTTAAGTAACATGTTTGTACTAGTGATGAACTGACTGAAAATTTAATACAGTAAATTTAGTAAAGAAAATATTGAAAGTATTTTTAAATTTATTTATATTCTTATTGGAAGGTACCAAATAGGTACTTACATGCATAATCTAGGGCTAGTAAGTATACTAACATTTATAAAGTACTGACGTGACTTTAGTGTAAGTAAACATCCCGTGAAGCCATAGAAAACACTTGCAAGATTGAAACATCGCAACCATGTAGTTACCTATTATGTCAGCATATATGTTTCTAAGAGTTACAGATTTACTTACGTATATTTTTAATTTGTTGAACAATAAATAAGAATATGTTTCTTTTTATAATGTACTTTGATATCATGATTAAAAACAATTACTATATTTAAATAAAAATATTTACGATTACTGAGAAAATTAAAACATAACATGATTCCTCCGTCACTGCGTCCAAGTTGAATGAGAACTTTATCTAAAAAGCCTGGTTGAGTTCGAAAATATAGTTAAAATACTTAAGTATATATACATACAAATGTGTACGTCCACTCATGTATATATATGTTTTCTGTAGAAGCTATAAACTTTATTTATAAGATACCTAAATCTTAGAATGTAGATGTCTCAGTGTATAGAGATATAGAATGGTTTATGAAAGACCATTGGTTTTATGTTCTGATAGAGATTGTACCATATTCAATCAAAGTACGTAAAACTTATTTCTTTTTATTATTATTATTTCATCGTGTTATTTCCTTATCATCTAATAATAGAAAGTATAAATATAGTAATGACAAGGAAATAACACGATGAATTAATTTAAGGACAGTATTTATTTTAACAAAGTAAGGGTAATAAATCAAATAAATGCCCTTACTAAACTACTATATACCATAGCTATGACTAAACACTAGTGAAAAAATACCAAAATTTCGTTAGAATGTTGGAACGGTATTTATAATTTTATTTTATCTTAGCCAGATCGTTTCCTTTCTTTTCACATTTAGTATTTTGACGAAAATAAAAGTATTTTACATAGAGGCGTATAGGCTAATTGAATATCAGTCTCAAAATTTACCAAATTGAATTGTATCAAACTCGGGAATTACGAAATAAAAAACTTTTAGTTATTGTTTTGTAAAATAGATTTGTAGGAAGTTTGCTTCGATCTTATAATTTGTACAAATACATAAAGGTTTAACGACTGTATCTCTCATTCGATTAAGATAACGTACTTAGTTCACTTTTTTTTTTTTAGAGGTTTTATAGAGGTATTGGTGCTTATTTTTTTAAAAGTCTCAAATATGAACTAATAATAAATTTAGTCTTGTAAAACGGATGTTTTAAATTTAAATGATTGACTAAAATTAGTTACTTCACACTGAAAAAATACGTTATTTGAATACACACATAATACATATTCGAAATCATCATTCATAAAAATAAGAAACCGAAAACGTTAGAGAAATTTTAATTTAGTGAAGCAAAAACAGAATTAATACAATTATTTGTTTGTCTTAACATTTTTCAAGTTTAAGTCGTAGCAATTTAAGTTTCTAATTTCTACTAATATTGCTTTTTTGTTATGGGCACTGACACAGTGTTTACTATATTTCGTCAGTGGTTATGGGATATAAATCTTTTGATTGAAAATGGCAACTGCTGCCCAAGGATGTCTTCAACTCTGGATTCACAAGCGCATTGCCGAATTTTTAGATGTGGGTGCAGTTTCTTCTAATGGTTTGGAGGTTCATAATGCTTGGGTCCGTAGGTACCTAGGACTTAATCGAAATACCTTAGCCGACAAACTTTCGATAGACGATGGTACATACTGTGCGAGGTAAAAAGATTTAAAAAAGCACTCAGCTCTCTGAGTTTCCTCGAACTGTGATGATATACCTTATGATTTTTGACGGTAAATATTCAAATCTGGAAAACAACGTGTTTTCTTTCCACGCCCAACGTGGTATACAATTTTGGCCATATTTTATATTAGTTTGATAGATTATGCAGCTGTTAACTAGAGCTAATAAATTATAAGAAAATCCGTGATAAACTTTTGCATTGTTATTTGCAACTATATTGGATATACTATTTCCGAAGGAGTACATTTATTTTGTGTAACCTACTGGTGCCCAATTTTATTGTTATCAATATTAAGAAGAGGTAGATAGCTATGCCTTAAATAAGGATAACTTATTCATAAGCTATACCGAACGGTTTGAATTACCATGGGTTTTTTTACAAACATCAAACTTCTGTCCACGTAATGATGGATTCAGAATACGAAGTGTCAACACTCCTATTCATTTGGTGGGTTTAGTAAGTGGTAAATAAGAGAGAAATTACGCTGAAACTAGCCCGAAAACAACCGATTTGGCGAGCGTGGTATAGTAAATCAACACTCCCTTTTTGAAAAGAGACTTATGAACAACAGTGGACTGTTAATTGCTGTTAATTGATGATGATAAACAAACTTCTCTCTTCTTCTTTTCTTCTTCTTTTGATGATATGGCAATCAGCCGGATCATCAATGTCAAGTATTTCAAGTCTTCAATTCTAAGTCTTGGAATTAATGATAAAAATATAAAAAATGTAGATGACATGAAATGGGGACCGTCTTTCGTAAAAACAAAAAACGATCTCCTTCTTCTTTTCTCCTCATGAACATATGTTGTATATAGACAGATATAGTTATTGAAGTGTCTTTCGCCGTCTTCGCTCGCAATGATGGTGATTTTGTCATTTTTTTTCCTTTATAGTAAGCATACCTATTCAAAAGCACTACTTACCATTATATTCTGTATCAGTCTCAAATTTAAAATAAATCTGTGCAGTCGTTTTGGTGTGATTGAGTAACAAACATCTATAAGTCAATTCCTTTATGCGTTTGCATTAATAATTTTATTGGGTTTATCTTTGTGTGCGCATAGGTTGCTATGACAACCGAAATAGATATGACGGATTCATGCACGGGTTCACTTTCGGTATCCATAATGATTGCTAACCTATAATTATACTCGCATTTGTATTTTCTTAAATTGATATGACGATAATTGATTTTTTTAAGAAGAAGAATTCCAAAAATAAACATGTCGAAAAGTCAGGCAATTAGAAAGTATTCATTTAATCATTCATTTAGCATACTTGTAAATGAAATCCCGCTTTATTATCACGCTGAATTTAAAATTTTAAGTGAACTAGTCTAACTATTTAAATAAATAACACGCGCAACGAACAGAGAGCTCATTCTTTTGGAATTTCTTAATAAATTTTATCGTATTTCAGGATATTTTTAATGCGAGAATATAAAATAAAGTACTTTCACGTATAAACGACCCAAGAGTGTTTGTGTGGTGTTGGATATAAACATTTAACAGCCTTTTCTAACGTTCAATTGTCATAAACATTATTTTTAAAAAGATGTTGAGCAATTGGACTTCTTTTTAGTATAGAGTGAATGTTTTCAGTTTTTCAGTTAATGAAATAAAATATTTTCATTTTAGTTTTTAATCTAAATTAAAATAAGAATAATTTTGTAATTATATATCTTAATATTTTTATGTGTTTGTCATTAGTTAAAATTTTGACCTTTATATAATAAATAAATAAATATTCCGGACATCTAACACACAACGCCATCTAGTCCCAAACTAAGCACAGCTTATATTATATGAACTAGACAACTGATATAATACATGAATACGTTTTTATTGTAAATACATGCATATCATACATAGAAAACACCCAAACTCCGAAACAAATATTTGCAGATCATACAAACATTTGATTCGACTTGGGAACCGAACCCGAGACCTCAGGCACAGCTGTTGGATACGCTGCCGCTGCACCACCGAGGCAGTCATAATATCAGTCGTATAGTTTATTTGAAAAAGAAATAGTATTCCGACAGAAAATTTGGATATTTCGAGTACGATTTTGTCTATAAATCTAATTATAAAACATATAATTTAAAAATAGCTGCACGAAACTTAATATACTAAAGCTTCTCATAGACTTAGAGTATAATACCTATCTCTCGCTTATAAAGTCGTTAGTCCGTGCGTCACGTATTTCAAATTTATTTTCTTTTCTCACTTAATTTTAACGAGATTCTACGGAGCGCTTTTCCTTATACATATATGTGTATGGAAATATTACTACCGGGAATGGTACAGTATGTTAGCTTATCACCTGGCCGGTTAGTAACGTAAGTATAGAAGTATGTTTCTACTTACCCTTCTTGTTATGAACAGATCGATAAACACAAGTAAAGACACGTCCACAATCTGACTGCCTCGCGATTTTTTTTATAAAGACTACTTTTGCATCAGGAATATTCTAGCGAAGTCGTGCGATACTTAAGAGACCCGACCCAAATCAGAACACAACACAGAGTGTTGTCATATGTGAGTTTGAACCCACAATACACGGTGCTGTAGAAAGCGCCGAGGTGATCGCTTAAACCACTAAGCTATCCGCGCATTCATTTTATACAGTCATACTGATTTGTAATAGTGAGAATCAGTCTATTTTAAATTTAGATTATTTGCTGTACATTATTTCTAAAATGCTTTGTTTAAACAATCAATTTCTACAATTTGTTTTATACACAATCATTTGTGACACAAACTACTTTATAAAAAAATCATGAGGTGTACTTACTCATTATTTTAAAGTATTCAAATATCTGCGCCTTAATCATTGGTTTTTCTTCACCAAATTGTGGTTTCCGAATGGAAATGCACTGGTTACTATGTAAATATTCCCACCCTAGATTTCTACTAGATGGAGAACAAGTAAAATATCTATTAAAATAAAAATGGGATTTTAAATTTGTTCAGCAAACGATGCTTAAAAAACCATTTCCAAAAGTATCATATAAACAATATAATAGATGTGTTACTAAAATTATTTGATTTAATATTTTTTTTCCATAGATCGTAACCACATCATGTTCATATTTCGAGTAAAACAATTGTAGATCACTTTATTATAACTATCATGTATAGTATGGTATTTGTACAGTAATATTAATAGGGATATTATAACTGTTTCCCAGTAGCAACAGATGGTTGCAACTGTAAATACTTTTGTCGTAGTAAGATGTACTACGACAAACGTATATATATTCGGAAATTTTATCACACAACTCCATCTAGTCCCAAACTAAGCAAACTTGTACTATTGGTACTAGACAACTGATATTAATACATATATACATTTTTTGTAAATACATACATTTTATACATAGAAAACACCCAAACTCCGAAATACATATTTGCAGATTCTCTGACTCAGACTCAGAAATCGAACCCAAGACCTCATGCACAACAGTCGCATACGCTACCACTGCACCACCGAGGTAGTTAAAGAAAGTTAAGTTATATTATCATATCTGTACTATTCAGCACGAAATACCCCTTATCAAAAGTTAGGCGGGCAAAACTCGTTTGAACGACGCTCTACATTGGTTTAATGTTCTGGAGGGTAGACTACTTCTAAGAACATTATGTGGCTTCTTAAAATATTACCCTAATTATGACTATAAAATTGAGAGAAACACAATTAACATTATTAAAAGTGTATTTGTTTATTTTTTGCGCTTTTCAGAGTTACAGAAATTACCCAATTGGTTCTTATTATAAGAGAGTACTCATAGCGAGAGTTAACTGATAGACATAATGTGCACTGTAAAACTACATAACAATCAGTAAATTAAAAAAAAAAGACCAAGAGGACGAAACGAGAGAGAAAACAAGATAAACCATTTATTAATAGGTACCATATCATACCATAGCAATCATTAAGTTTTTTTTATCTTTTATTTTACATATGACGAGGAAGCCAATTTCTTCAATATGGAATAATTAATTATCTTAAAAAAGCAATAAAGTTCTGGATGACTGTGCAATCAATAAACTAGTAGATATTTTATTCTAGTTTTTTTGTATTATACTTTAAATATAACTATGATTTATTATTTTCATCCAAATATATACGCGGCATCTTTAACAAAAAAAACTATTTTATTTTTCTGTCTGACTGGTTTAGACTAATGTCAGAAATGATTATACTGATATCTACCGGGCTGTCATTGGCCGAAAAAGAGTTTGTGTTAAACTGATTTCGCCTGTTTTGATTAAAATAAAGCTTACGTTTTGTGGAAAACATTCCATGCAGATAATGTAATAAGATATTATTTTTACAAACAGCAAAGAAAAAGTTACTGAACAGTTTGATCTTTTAAATCGTCTTCAATGATAACAATAACAGAAAACCGGCCAAGTGCGAGTCGGACTCATGCACCAAGAGCTCCGCACAAACCTTTAGTTATATTATACGGTCTAACTAAAAATTTTGGCTTTTCTCAATTTTCCCTTATCTGTGCTTTAACATGTTGCTTCGTACCAAATTTCAAGATTCTGAGTTCACGGGAAGTACCCTGTAGGTTTTGATTCCCTTACGAGTGTCGAAAATTTGCAGCATTAACGGGTAATTATATGATATAACTCAAATTTTATGCTTTTCGCAATTTTTCCTTTATCTGTACTATAAGAAGTTTCTTTGTATCAAATTTCAAGATTCTGAGTTCACGGGAAGTACCCTGTAGGTTTTGATTCCTTTGCGAGTGTCGAAAATTTGCAGCATAAACGGCTGTGTCTTTTGATTGCGTTGGTTTAGAAATTTGATTTTTCACAGCTCCAAGGCACAGTAGATCTGTGTATTTGATATGAATTTCAGCTTGCTACTTCCACGCGTTCCTGAGAAAAAGGGTCTTGACAGACAGTCATACGGAGAACAAAGTGATCCTATAAGAGTTCCGTTTCTTCCTTTTGAGGTACGCTACCCTAAAAATATCGTGTCACATCTCACACATTTTATTTAAAACCTACAGATTTTTCTCATTCACTTTATGTTTTTTATGTTTATGATACTTTTCCATTCGTCAACACCTTCACACGTTTTGAAAGCTTTCATCTTGTCCTGATTTAATTTATCGAGGCTTCGTTTCCCTAATGAATATTTTTTGCATACTTCAAGTTACCTTACTTTTTGTGATCAAGTACAAGTATAAAATATATTTATGAAATATAAGAATAATTGAATTGACTTAATGTAAGTTTGACTCTGAACTTAATCAAGCACATAGTTTATCTATACACACGGCTATAATCTATGGTTTTATAAAAAGGTTTGATTCTTTTTCTTGATGCACTGGCAACTTATATCAATAACACGGTACTTAAAAAAAAACATTGTCTTTATTCCTAGTTTCATTTGTTTTATTTTCCACAATGTGATATTCCAATAATTATTGGAAATTTACAGATTTTTCATTACATTCATCATTTAAAAGAGTGAAGCAATAAATCTCAGCGTAGGTTAAGTGTCAAAAGCAGTAACTTTAATCGAACTCAGTTATATTTACAATCAAATATTACGAATTCAGACAGGAGAATAGACGAGACGCAGGGGGTAATTTAGATAAAAAGTAACAACCAGCCTGTGTTAATAGATTTTTTTAAGCAGTGGGAATCGTAAATATTTCAATTTCTTCCGAGGTCAAAGCTAGGCTCCAGGAAGTTCGACATTATATGCGAGTTAGCACTGAATAGTAAATAGTATGTATTTCAATTTTCTCTATTACTTGTTGCTTTGTTCGCTTAGTTGATATTATTTCTTATCTCCTGTAAATGAAGAAGTATACTGGCATAATATCCCTTCAGTAATTTAACTGTGTATAATCTTGTATATATCCTTTGTTGGAGATACTAATTAAGTAAATATAAGTTTGTTACGCTCAGTACTTATTTTCTTTCCGTAATTATGGCATTGTTGGTAGGCAAAACACACACATAATAAAGATTTTTATAGCTTGTTACCATAATTGGGTATTATCCAAATGATTTTCGTATTTTTTTATATGCAGTTGCTCTAACAAGATGCGGGAACGATGCCTTCTACAGTTTTTTTTAAACTCCATTTTTTATTCGACGATTCCATAGTGGAAAATCCATAAATATTTGCTCATAATATGATGAATACTGCAAGGGATAGTTGCACTGTGACATTGCGTTTGAGTTATCAATGTCAAATATATCTCTGGTAGTATGGCGTTAGAACGACTTATTCTCATGGATCGGTTTTTGTTTTTGCGAAAGACGGTCCCCATTTCATGTCATCCACATTTTTTATGATCCGGCTAATTGCCATATCATCAAAAGAAGAAGACTTATTCTCATTTTATTATGCCTGCATATTGTGACACTGACACCAAGGATACAGAGCTGAAACAATGAAAAACATATGGTCAGTCATCATACGTATAGTATATATTTATAGATTTAATAGGAGTTCTTATTTTCAAGGAAAGAAAATATTCCTTTCCTTCAATTGCCTTCCTTTATTATCCTGTGATTGATTCTTAGATAAAAAGACTGCGTTGAAGAGTGTGACTAAATGTTTGAACATTTTTTAAGTGGGATTGGCTGTAATAGTTACTGCAAACTGTTTAGATTAATTCGCAAATATTTTAAAATACAAAAAAACTGTCTTACGAAGTCGATAACACAAACAGAATGGTCTTGGCATATTGATGTGGGATTCGGGATTGTGTCACGATAAGGGGTGACATTCGAATTTCGAATAAGAGTGATATTTTACTGAACCTTACCTAGGTTGTCCCTCCTCAACTTATACTAAAGCTTAATACTCCCTACGAACGTGACATGATTCCTAAAATTGCAGTTATCTCATTACTTTTGACCGAAGGGAATGGATGACACCCCATATCTTTGTTAACATTGCTGAATCGGTTGAAAAAGTGTATGCTATATGGAATATAAGCTGCCTAATCGAAAGCTTTTGAGCTCGAAAGAGTGAATTAATTTGTCTATCTAACTCCAGACTACAGCAATAACCAGAAAAATTATTATAGCTCAAAGCCCTGCCACATCAAATGTACTTAGCATTGTATAAAAGCGTAGTTAAGGAAAGAAGCTATGATTGTTAATTTAATCGGAAAATGATTTTTCTTGTTCTTGCAAACGTATTTCTTACAAGCTTTTATTTAGTTTCACTTATCCGATGTTTGTCTGTAATCAAATCATGCAAGTTAAATTTGATCCACTTTCCGATTTACGATTGAGCTGAAATTTTAAATATATCTTTGATTCTGATGACAATGCAATTATATGTAGTCGGTATTATTATTAATCCAAAATGGCCGCTGTAACAAAATGGCTGCGTAAATATTTTTGAAGAACTCACCCAATATGGGTGGCAAATGAAACGGCTTAAAATTATTTTTTTATTAACAAGTAATAAAAGCTGGTTTTTTTAAAAAAATACTTTTGAATTTATCACTTCTTTAAATATGAATATTGTTAATATCTTTCATCGCTGCTTTGTTCGTTACAATATTAGTTCCTTTTTTTCCGTGTGGAAACCCCACGGGCGGTCACCCCACCGTTGTTTGCGGCGGGGCGGTGTGTCGGAATCAAATCGACTAAAACCACACGGTATGCCACTCTGCACCTGTGTCGGGAGGGATCCGGGAATCGCTTTATTACGACATCCAGACCCCACAATATTAGTTCCTACTTCAACCTACTGCCGTCCACTCCTGCACGAAGGCCTCTTCCAAACATAAGTTATTCAAGTCATGTTATTCTTATTTAATTTTTTCAGTCTCAAATTATGAATCTGTATTTTCCGGAAAGTGTTGCAGCAATATTTTTATTTTAAGGAATTTTATACTATTAAAATAATGCCTTTTCTGTAGCATCTTGATCTCATCACAAGATGTATGTAACATTATCATTACTCATAGAGCGATTACTTTACGTAAGAGCTCTCAGAAGACTAAATTAAGGCGTTCTTAAAATCTTGAAACGGCAATTGAGTATTTGAATTACATTTGCGGCTAACCGCTTAATATTTATTTAGCTTTCCTAATTATCGAATTTATTCGACTCGAATCGTACGATGTAGAAATAAAATTCAGTCCAATTTGAATAAAATATGAGACTGTTATTTGTAGAACAGCGCACGTTAACGGACTTCCCACGTAGATTTATCCACATAGACCTGACATTTTGACTGATGAATGCATTAAAAAAGGTCTTCCATAAATTTTATTAGATTTTAACTAATTTAAAAAAGCATTTGCCATACTTCTCATTAGGTAAATTATTGACATAAATTTTATCCGTGTCTACTCATTTTTTTAACTCTTTAAATACACATTTGAAATTAACCTTAATAAATTTTGACTTATATTCTTTTATTTAACTTTAAATGATATTTTTATTTCATTATCTACAGGTTTCAACCTGCGTTACACATTGCGCAATCGAGCTTAATAGATAGATACATTTTAGTCTAAATTTATTTAACATTCATATAAATGAATAACCGATATAAAAGGGTGATTATGACAGTTGACGTTTAGTGTTTGGGTGTCTTTAAGATGTATTAAGAATATGTGTGTGAATAGTTACGATTACAAATAAACGATAATTATTACAATATATGAAGCGGCGTTAATCGTTTTAAAATAGGAATAATTGCTTTTTTTTAAGAATTTAAGAATAATGTTACATGTACATGCTGTTTTTCACAAATATACCTAAATATCGCAGTAGTATTTCTCAAGTTGAGCTAAAATTAAATACTATTATAGTTACTTACCCAAACGTCTTGTTCAACATGTGACATATTTTCTTTTCACCCACATTTGGCCTTAAAATAAACAAAAGTACTTTATTATGTAAATTCGTACATATCATACATAGATAACAAACAATGCCCAAAACAAATATTTCAAGATTGGGTGTCAAACATTTTGGTCGACCCGGAAATCGAACCCTGCAGAGCACTTGTATACGCACTATACCATCGCAGTCTAAGCCGATCCGTATAGGTACTCCTACCGAAAATCACTCAACGCGGCAAAAGTATTCATAATAAAATATAACTCTTTAAATGATACTCTTATAGATTTTACTGTTGTAAGAATATTACTCATTCTGAATACATTAGCATAGAATAAGAAACATACTACTATAATACGTCACTTTTTAAGGGAATTTTGACTGGACTGCATAAACTGAGAACATATCCAAAATGGCGAACAAAATATTCATTTATTTTTAGAAATAATTCAATGGCTCATAATGCTAAAACAAATACGAAGTAATGATACTTTTGGATGGTAGGTACCTTTTTAATATTATTTCAATTTTCCTCTATAACATAAATATGAATAATTAAAGTATTAATTTTTTAATTATACGAAAAACATAAAATTAATGTAAAAATCTGTTTTAGGACAACTTGGAAAAATTAAGAATTACTCGATTATTTATAATTATTTGTTGAAATTTAAACTATTAAGGCCCATTACATTCATTCAACTCAATGGTATAAATTATTTCCTTTATAAAATTGATTTGACTTAAATTGTAATTGTTTTATGATGATTTCCATTAGTGCATGGTTGCATTCTGTTGGTCATTATCGGTTGGTCGCTCATTTTCAGCTCAGTTATAAATCTCACTCATTTAAACCCTGCCTACATTGCATATGGGTTTCATTCATTGATATATTAGTTACGTTAAATTTTGTAGATCAGGGTGTAAAACCAAAAAATGCGAAACAACGATATATGCTGCATTCACAGATTACCTACATCCTAAACAAGGTTAGCACAAAACATTTCGCCAACACAAATAAATATATTTAGTCTCATTCGCTTATGAAACAAGAGATATATAGCGGTGGAGTCAGTATGTGACACGAGTTACAACAACGAGTAGGTATATTATGAATTATCGTGGGTGATATATTTTTTCTCTTAAAAATTTAAAATAATCTGTAAATCACGTTCTCAGAAGTTACACAATTTTATTTTACCACAATGATCAAATAAAACTTGAATAACTTTTCTAGGTAATGAATGAAATAAAAACCAGACATCCAAAAGAAGAAGAGTAATATTTCCAGAGCTTCTAAAAGTCAGTCAACTTCATTATTTCATCATAATTTCTCAGTGCCTGAAGAGATACCTTATATTATTTCGAGTGAGACTGAAAATTTGTTTTATAAATCAAAATGGCGACTGAATGTTGAAAAGATTGTCCGTTTAAAAATGAGAATAAAACGCAACAATGTTTTTCAATTAATAAACTAATAACTTGTTTTAATAATGGTATGAGTTAAGTAGTAATTTTAGGTAAGTGGGTAGTATAATAGTTATGATGAGTATATTGGTAAAATAATATTGTAGCACCAGATGACATGTTTCGGAGAGATAGGAGATAAAGTTCTCAATGTCTCGTGAAGATTTTATAGGTTACGTTGAGATTGCGTTCATTGCTTCATTGTGCAAAGAATTTTGTCTGAGTACATCTATAATGAAGCTACTTTAGAATGAGTCAAACTTTTCCGTCAACAGTAGATAATTTGTTAAGTGATTTCTGTCAAAAGAATTGTTGACGTTCGATTGTCAGTGGTTAACGGAATATTCTTTTAGCTGTCGTAATTTATTTTAAGAAATATTTACAGGAATCGTTCTAATAGATTTTTTTTTCCTTTAGGTTTTCTTTTAAAATATGAGTTGTCTTTACTTGGTTGTATGACTGTATATGGATAAATATTACATATTATTATAGACTGTTTGTTTTAAGTTTCTTGATAATTTTGATATATACATATATAGGAGCGCCTTACATTTCACCTTCCATAGCTTAGGTGCATAAAATGATGTAGAAATATCTGTCTACCTAATTGATTGTCTCTATTACTCACTTATCTTCAACAAATACTCGATGTTTTAGGTGGTGTTAACCACTAAAAACGTAATTAATTAAGTTCTAGAATATTGCTTGAAATTATGAAAATAACTATAGTAAATTACTTAAAGACCTAGTTAGCGTTGAAATGTGATGTGGGAATTGCACTGGTGTGAGCTAGAGATATTACTAGAAACATCGTAGTGGACTACATTCGTAGTCGTAGAAACTACATTTAAATAATGAACTGCCATTTGCTGATTAAACTGATTAAAGTAACGAGAAACTAGTAAATGTATTGTGTAGAAGAGTGTTAAGTAACGAAAGAAATAAGTTTAAAAGATAAACAATGATACTTGTGTTTTTATCTAAAAATTAGAACTAGTTGCGGGGAAGAAAGAAAACCCCCCTCTCTGAAAAAGTGAAACGACGTGTGTAAGTGTCAGGCAGGCAATATTTTATAAGATATTTTAGAAGTTTTGGCTAGAAGAACGTTATATCTATCACATACAATAACGACTGTTGTAATTCATCGTGGAACTGAAGGAAATACAAACAGTTATTGCTCATAAGAGCTGGAGTTTTGTTGAAGTCATAATACTGAGAGCAGTTATCTACGAGTTTAAAGATAAAGTGCGCTACAAATGACGAGAATGTCCGAAGTAGCATTAGGCTCTTAACAATAGCCTATGTAGTAATAGGTAGGTATGTGAAGAGAATTCTTGATACATTTATCAAAATATTAGTTTTAGTCCACGGCTCTACCCGCGTGTGTGTCGGTTACGGGACAAAGAATCGCCTATTTTTTTCCTTAAGAATCAATGTTTCTCCACGCCTTTCATTGAAATCGGTGCGATGGTTTAGCCGTAAAAGCGTAGCAGACATACAGATAGGAACATTATGTTTTACAAAATTTTATTAAATATAATTTATTTTAATTAAAATTATAATTAAATTTATTATCATTATTAAAAGAAATGTCATATCTGTGAAACTATTATTTTTTTGTGTGAAATTGTACATAATTAAGAATGATTTTTTTGAATGGTTGATCGAAAAGTACTTTACAATAAGCCACGTTGATCAGAAATTTACTAGTATAAAGAAGAAATTTTTATCGGTAACAATTTTTAAAAAACCAACTAGCACATTCTTGTAAAAATTTTGTGATTTATCTTTGGCAATTTTGTACAAATCGTGTTCAAGATAAACGAGACCAACACACATTTAAATATACATAACCATCATTCGTATCGTATCGCCCCGTTAATTTTGTCGAAACAATTACATCGGTTTAGTGTTCCAATTTATCTGTGCTTTTCTGACCTTATTTTGACCAAAATCATGATTAAATAATTAGTAATTTTATCTGAATTGAGTAAATTGCTATATTTATTTTGAAAACCAATACTACCCATGATTTTGTGTTTCTACAGTCGATTTGTCCATCCAAAGGTTGCCTGTAAGATATTGCTTTTTAGCGATAAGGCCGCCATTTGTACATGGTCATTATATTGTTTAGCTCAAATATAACTGAATCAATTTGGGTACAATAAAGTTTATTCTATTCTATTCTTTTCCATTCTAAATCTTTTGATAGATCTGGATAATTTAAACAAAGGTTCACGCTTTGCACCATGATGTTGGTACAACATAACTATTTTAAGTTGTATATAGTATTAACCTAATAGTAATAATCCCGTATTCTAGGAAGTGTATTTAAAAAAAAAATTTCATTCTTAAGAGGTGTGTCAATTGTTTGTAAATGAGAAACGGGTAAACTTAGAGAAGTAAAGTCCTTCAAAGTACTGAAAATTGTGGCTTAGCACTAGATAAGGAAATACTAGTCGTTAGCTATATCAAGGGCTACTAACCGGTAAAAATAAATTTAATGTTACGTTACGTTTTACTTGATTTAAACCTACTTTTTTTCCTCCTCCGTAGTAGTAACAAAAGTACACTTTTTTATTGCAAGTTATGAACTTAACCTTTTATATGAACCTTTCTTTATTTTAACCACTATGTTTCATGTTCTATTTCTTCATAGCGATCTTCTAGTTTCTCGCACAGCAGTAACACCTGCTCCGCATTTTAAGTGTCTTATTATCTCCTATTTTTTAAATTGCTACGGTTACTCTTAAATTGTGGATGCATTTTTACTCAACTGCGCTAGAAAGAGGGTAGGGGAGTGTAAATATGGAAATATATTTCTTAGGCACGCTCTTTTGTAAATGCCTAAAGGATTTTGACTTGGGAGGTTTCGTTGGATTAGAATTTGATTTCGTAACGTAAATACGTTACATTTAAAGAATGTAAGATTTTGCAGTGGAAATAATAAGTTAATTTTTGCTGTAGAGACATAATGTGATTAAAAACTCCATTAACGCAATAATCTAACTAACCCATAACAATCCAAACCCTTGGGGGAGATAAATTCATGTGCTAGGTAGGTACAATTTCAGTAATAATAGATTAAATTAATACATTTAATTTGTATTAGTACTTCAGGGCATTGTTGTTATTACTTTTAAATGCAAATTAATTTTCTAAATTATTGTCTACTTTTTTTAAGGTCATTGCTTTACCCTTGTATCATGTGAAAGGTTATTAGTTATCAAAGTTATACGTTTCTATGTAACCATTACAACGTTTTATAAAGCTAATAGAAGTTCGCCACTGCAGTTAACTGAAGCATTTACTACCATTAGTTGCAAACACCGTTTAATTTGATTTGTTCTGGGAACTAATGAACTGAACTTGAACTAATAGAACTTTGGCCAACTTTAATAACAGCACATTACAAGATTTGAATATTGCAGGATCCTGTTTACTTTGAGTTTGAATCTAATCTACGCAACTTATTTCATTATAAGATTTATTACAGTTGGCGCGCAGCCAATATTGAAAGTATTGATGTATAAATAGTGATTGAATGGTGTTCTTATCCTCTGTGCAACTATAAGCACCATAAATCAATAAAATCTCGTAAAATTTATGGGCCTATAATACGAATGATAATGAACACATCCATCATGTTAGTACATGATGCGGAATAAGTTAAACAGCGATGAAATCATAGGAAAACATAAGAAGCTCTTGAACTTATGTGGGCTGTTACAAAAATTGATAGTGAAATGAAAAATAGATTATAGAAAAAGTTTATTTACAGCTTTCAAAATATCTCTCTCCAATCCCAATGCACTTATGGCATTTGGGTAAACCAGCTTTCAAAACATTTAAAAAAACGTGTCTCGCGGGAAGTCAAAAAATAACCGCTGAAATTCTTCGACGGCCTTGTCTGCAGTGCAAAATTTCGCCCACGAGGCATTTTTTTTACCATAGGAAATAAAAAAAATCACATGGAGTTAAATCTAGGCTGTACGTAGGATGGGACAACATTTGTAACCTCGAAATTGTCAAATAGTTCATAGTTCTGTCACTGTGTGAGCGGGCGCGTTATCGTGGTGAAAAATAATGCCAAGGACGCCGCTCCTAGGACGCTCGCTATCCCCGAAAGCTTGAGGCAGACAAAGTTATTACTTAACGTCTACCATTCACTAGTAATTTTTCTACGGTCTTCTGGCGGAATAACTGCTACTGGTCCACTGCGTCAAAAAAAACCGCTATCATTTTTTATTAACGCTCCGACTGCTAACAATTTTGGGGGCAAATTGTCTTCTTCAAACACCCATTGCGTGGATTGCAGCTTCGTGAGAGGATCTTACCTATAAATCCTTGATTCATCAGTTGTAAGTATTTAGGATACGTTTTGCGAAGTTCTGCCCCTTAACTTTTCTGACATAAATTTGCACCAATCAACACGACGGCATTTTTGCTTATCGATTTCAGAATGAGGTATCCATCGCGAACCAAGATTCCTAACTTTAAGGTGTTCATGCAGGATAGTGGAAAATGCCTGTGATTCAATGTTTAGTTCAGCCTGTTTCTTTCGATGTGTAATATGCAATAGGCACTCTTCCTTGATGACGTTTTCATGAGTTACTGCAGTTGGTGGTCGGCTGGATCTAGGATCGTTAAAGTTCTCTCGATCATGTTTAAATTCACGAAACCAATAAGTAATATTTTCTAACGCAGGAGCAGAATCCTCTAAAGTAGCTTGTACATTTTTGTGAAATTCCTTGAAGTTTAACCCTCGTTAATCATAGAAAGTTCTTCTTTTGATGATATGGCAATCAGCCGGATCAGCTATTTCTGCCAATGTCAAGTATTTAATGTCTTCAATTCTAAGTCTTTCAAGTCTTCAAGTCTTCGTCGTGATGGAATTAATGATAAAAAATATAAAAAATGTGGATGACATGAAATGGGGACCGTCTTTCGCAAAAACAAAAAACGATCCATCATAGAAAGTTATAGCACAAAACTTCCCACAAAAGTGACAGATAGATAATCTTTAAACATATTAAAAAAAAACTACTCATAGGTGGCCAGTGATTTTCACAAAGGAGGCTTGTGTTGAAATAAGCCGTCAATCCAAAATAGTTTCCTGAAGAGATTGTATTTGTTCTGTGGCTATCAATTTTCGGAACAACCTAGGTACATGATATTTACACACACTTCTTTCAATAATCTGTTCATTCTTCAAACTAATAAAGGGACGCCACAATGGATTTTGCAATGCTCTCTTATTAGCAGCCATAGCAAATGTTTTTAAAGCATCCCAAGACAAGTATTGCCTTATTTGGAAAAATTAATGAGGTTACATAGGGACTTGACTTTATTTTATCATAAATCAGACGGTGGTTTGCACGACTATAATGAATATAAATCTTATTTATTTGAACGTTTTTAACTCAGTATTCTATCGTCACTCTAAGCGCCCTAAATTGTTAAACGTTAGTTTGTGTTGATTTATATTTGAATGCACTTAAGATTTTACACAATTTTAAACAAAAATCTAGAACACGACAAGTTTTATTTATTATTCTATTTACTTAGTCACATTTCTGTAGTTTGAAAATTCGTAATATTCATATCGCATTAGTTGAGGTTAAGGCACTATTCCAAATATTCCAAAAATGTATTTGTATATTTTAACGACTATTTCACAAAGTGTTCAAATAAAAAGTATTAATTGTTTTTTTTTCTTTTACCAATGGAAACAGATTCTCTTATGTTGCTGTTGCAAAAAAAACATTATTTAAATTTATGAAAGATAAAAAAAGCTGCATTAATGACAAGATACCGATTTCCTACACATTTTCCATTTTTTAATTTAACACCGACAAATTTTGTTTTAGGTTATAGAACAGGGTCGGCACTTTTGTGAACATTCATTGATCACGATTCCTCCTTCATAACAGTTTGTTACCATATATATATATTTATCTCTCTCTCGAAAATAATATTTGACGCTCAGTGTAAACAGTTACTTACCTCTGTACCTTGATTACGTAATAAATAATTAATATTTAACATGAAAGTTGTATAAACAAACTGAGTTACTGAAAACGAAATTTTAATAAAACAGTTTTGATAATATTTAGTCTGTCTTAGTCTTTCTGTCTCTACATTTACTTATGTAAACTAAAAATATCTTTGAATTATACTGTCCTGTTCGTATCGATACGTCAAAACGTATACCGTAAAAAAAACAGTTTTATCGTATCATCGTCCAAAATTTGTTGTTGTTGAAAATTTATAGTTTGTTTCTGAAAATTTGTCACTATCGTTTGATTCATTTTAACAGAGCACAGTGTAAATTTGAAGAGCTTGGGTAGCTTAATCAATAAAATATCATATCCTTGGGGCTTCTAACTCCAAGTAATCAGTAGCAAAACTTTTGGAATAGTGAATTTACGGCGTTATAAACGTGTTTCATAACTTTCAGACAAAATCCGATAACACAATTAGGACTACTACATTGTATATTTATTAGATGATGACGTTCAAAATTTAAATAGCAACTAAATAAACTTACTGCAAACTTTTTGACTTGCAAATACGAACATGACTAATCGTTAGTTCGAGATATTAGCAGAATTTAATAAAGCACTTTTTAAAATTTTATGCTTCAGTTAACGCTTATTTCGTTTAATACGCTGTAATGTATTAAATATTAAAATCATTATTCCACCGATGGAAATAATTTTTATATCATCGTTAATTAAATATTAAGTGACTTATACGGTGTGTAAAACTTATACGGTAAAGATATTTCAATCAAATTTAATTTTTTACTTTCCCCGTGTCGATATTTCCATCATTATCAACGTTCGCGTT
Source organism: Hyphantria cunea (assembly GCA_003709505.1). NCBI lineage: Eukaryota > Metazoa > Arthropoda > Insecta > Lepidoptera > Erebidae > Hyphantria > Hyphantria cunea. Next base: position 610,808 of record PKRV01000151.1, read on the forward strand.
GTATATTTCAATTACTAATTACTTCAGAAAAATATTAAATTAATAAATATTTCGGATATCTAATACACAACGCCATCTAGTCCCATACTAATCAGAGCTTGTATTGAGGGTATTAGACATCTGATAAAAATACCTGTATACTTTCTTTATGTTGTAAATGCATCATCTAAATTCCGAAAGAAATGAGACTGAATATCAAAACATGTATGTATTTATTTATTTACTTTAGGAAAAGCATATTTCTAGAATAAGGTTCATGTTGCCTGTATTTTAGTACTTCTGATCGCTTAGTAATTTAACAATACAATACATACTCTTTTGGTTTAGTAAAAACGAATGTATTTGTGTTATGGATTATATGTAATCATTACTCAAAACGGAAGGAACATAATTTGAAACAGACGTAGAGAGTGCATGACGTAAATGTCGGCCATCATAACGGTTAAGAATAATTTAATAGTTATTTATAGGTGCTTGTTCAGTACTTATGCTGCGGTACCTCAAATATTTATGAATTGTGTTTATGGTATTGGCGAAGTAAAAATATATACAATGTTTTTTTTGTATATTATGAATTAAATTTATAACATTTCACATACCTTGTCTTTCTTCGATCTGGAATGTGACGTCAGAGTCGTTGCTTGTAATCTCCAACATTTGTTATATGAATGAATGAAATGATTATCATTTAAATGTTCATATTTTGTATCGTTTTCCTTGAACTTTTTGTATGAAAGTTGCTGTGTCATTGGCAAACTGAGATGCCCTACCCTTACGTAGTTCGACACTTACTTGGCAATCGACGTCAGTTTGAAAGACTTACTAAAAAAGACAATACACACTGAATACGGTACTACTGTAGAGCCAAATTGGTTTTACGTTCGTAAAAAATTGTTTGAAATATAAGTTATAGCGTCATACTTAAAGATCGTAAAATATAAAAATAAACTAGTTTTGAAGTACAATTACCTAAGTATAAATAAAAGTTAATCCAATGAAGGTTATTCAACCATTTATATACCAATCTGTAAAAGTGTAATAAAAAATTAAAAAATACATTTTAGTGCAGCAGTTCATTAGAAGACAGAAACAGTAATTTAACGAGAAAATGTTTGGTATTTTATTTTTGTAGAAATTTTTCGGACATGTCTCAGATATGTCAGTATATGTCTAGTGGTAAGTGACCCTCTCACTGTTAAGTCAGATATCGCGGGGTTTATGTGCTCCCAGGGCAAATAATCGTGTGATGAACGGCGATGAATGACGATCATTTGTCGTGTGCTTGTTATGGTCCAGAGCTCGGGTCTTATCTCTTGTTCTGTGTACGTGTGTAATTTATAACATTTATGTGTGTCCTGTATATGAATTTAGAAATACATAGGTATGCCTATGTAAAAGCGTTGCGCTTCCATACTTGCACGCCAGCGTCCAGCTCCAACAGCATCCTGAATGTTTTTTCAGATAGGTGGGACTACCCCCTCATGTCCAGGTGGTTATACATCTAATTAATATTTATAATACTAAAACTAGTTTAATTTATTCTGTAACTAACAAAATATGGATATATAAGTCAGAAATAAATAATTATAATTTGAGTGATCCCTAGTTTGGTTACCATAGTATATTATCACGAAGTTATTATTAATATAATATACTTTTTAGATGTAGATGTGTCATTTGTGTATAATTATATAATGTTTGACTTCGTATGTGTTTGGGTAATCTTCAATTAATAAATAACACGAACGTATTTATGTGTTTTATGAACTATTTAAATACAAATGTTTGTTTTGAACGATCGATTTACGTTTGAATGCATTAATTCAATTGTTTCATGTATGTTCTGACAGCTCTCTTTTATATTGGATGAGATTTTAATAGCTGGCAATAAATTACTTCTATATACATCGCAGCAGACGAGTAGCTTTATAGAATTTATAAGTTTGTTTATTTAAATAGATACTTATGTAAAGCTGTATTTACTGTCGAGATGGCCATAAAACACGCTCCAACGCTCTGAACACCCGTAGTTTAGATTTTCTAGAGTCTAGAGACTGTTAATATCCGGTAAGATTAAGTTGATCTTTAAACCACAGTGGAGATTAAATAAACAGGTCTTAATGATGCACCGGATTGTAGAGATGAGCTAAACTGACAAGTACGAGTAAAAGTAAATGAAGCGTACAACAAGTTAGGTATAGATTTTTTATTTTAGTGGTAGATCGTGCAAAAGAAACGTTTCGAGTGCAGGGTGATTGATTACGCGGAGTGAAAGGTTCCGAATATGATTTTTTAGGAAAAAATCTGAGTCAATTTTTGAAGAACATTTATTTTCTTTTACTAGAGTTTTAATTTGTGTTATAAGTCATATTAATAATTAAAATTGGCATCAAAAAGAACTATTTTCTTTTGAGAGACGCACCGTTATTTTACCGTACTTTAATTCCTTTTTAAAATTATATTAAGAACACAGAAATCTATAGTTATATTATTATATATAATTATCCTGGTGTTGACTGTTGCTATAAGTAACTGAATCTTTTTTCATTACTAGAATCAATTAAGTCGATGCTTCTTTGTTTCAGAGTTCTTTTACTAAGAGGTTTACCCATAGCATGTACCTATCCGCGTTGCTTCAGTTCTGCTATTCAAACATTTAATGGTGCGTTTAGACGCGTGCCTACCTCGACAACCCTCCACAAACGCAAGCGTATAAACGGGCTGTTTGACTTGGGTTGCGTGAGGTTGTAATAGCTTGTTGTCGACCCGAGTCGGTGTCGGGTTTTCAAAAGAAGCGTGCGCGAGCGTTTGTAGTTTGTGAGCGACTGCGAAGTCCTAGCAGGCTTGTAAATATAGCACGAGCGTTTGTGAAGGATTGTTGTTTGTGAGCGCCTGCTAAGTCCTCCCAGGCGTGTAAACATATCATAAGAATGACGTCGATCGCATGTCTACGATGTTCCCAAGTCTAGATATTCAAATGTTCATTAATAACATCTTACCGGATCTAGCGTAGTCCCAGACTTCATAATTGAATGCTTATGAATGACATCGAACCTAGGTACATCAAACAGACCAGTAGGTACCTACTATCTTTATGATTCCTATTTTATTTTTGTGTGAGACTTCATTATTACTTTTCGCTCTTTAGCGGCTTCCCGATATTTGCTATTGATATTTTATTAACTAAAAAAAATGCATAAAAATGTTCATCAAAACGGGCTACCGACCATAAAAAATTACCCTCTTCGTGATACTTTATAAAATGTCTAAATCAATTGTTCTCCCCTACTTTAGTTCCTTAATGACCTAATCTGTGTAAGTTAATCCGTAAAGAGGGAAAGAAGTGTGGAATAGAAAGACGAGGAAAGATATGATATTTAATTGGACCAATGAAAGTGATCGCGATTACTTTAGGCTGTTAAGCTTAGGCCAGACGAGTTGTAAAAAGGTTTATTTTAAGTCGTCTTTCAATTTGTCTTGTCTTTTTTGCACCCTTATTCCTCTTTTACGACCCTCACGAGATAAACAAAGGTGGTAATAAAAAATAGCCAAAAAGTGTACTTAGGTTCTGCTAAAACTTGAATAACTAAACATGCAGGTTGTTTTGTCGTTCGACGAAAGGTTACGTGACCTATTACTAAATTCTGAACATCGTTAATTAAATAATTACCTTAATTGGATGAAAACATATTAAACGTATCAGCTTGTTTGTCTTAGGCATCTCACGGTCTAATAGTAAGCTATAGAAATGAAACCCCAGGCATTATACATTAAGAAAACATATTTGACGTGTCTTATATGCTTAATGACTTATTTTTATTAGTAGTTTGGGTACTGAAAGAAACATCAGTCAACTTCATTATGGTTAACTTCTGAGATTAGATTGTTTAACTCAACAAACAAACAACCTCTTCAGCTTTATAATATTAATAAAGTATCGATATGATCACAGTGTAAATTTATATATTTATTTATTAGTACAACCATATAGTATATATAACACAGTTCACGTAGCATTGTTAGTTGTTGGTAAGCATTTGATCTGATATATTCAACAATTAAGGTGTACATAACATTACAATACATACCATATTAGTACAGTGAAATAAAATTTATAAGTATATCAATAAGAAACAGTAAAAATATAAATACATTTTAAAACAAAAGCCATAATAAAGAGACAAAAGGCAAAAATAAGCACAATTATGATGTGGCAATAATAAGAATTACTGAACACTAGATTAACAATTTTAACAAGAAAATATTAACAGTGTGTAGGAATCAAGTACCCACTTGATTCCTACACACTGTTACACTATTACAACCAGGCAACAACCCTGATTTCAAACCAACTAAGCTGGTGTGAAAAATGTCGAGATGATTATTTTTGATAACTTCTCTGTTGCAAATTCGTGTCAAAGGCCAATTGCAAGCCAAGATTTGTTCTGCACACTGGTGTATAAAACAGTTTAACTATTAGTTGTCCAAAATAGCAATGACGAACGGATAATAAAATCCTTTCGAACAATTCGTTACATCTCAACTGACCGTTTACTGCCCTTTGCAAAAAACAAACATCTATATTTATATACATATATATACATTATGTATATATCAAAGAAAACATTTCAAAGAAAATTGTATTTTATTGGCTGCACATTGTCTCAATAGTACTTGTTTTTTCCTTGAATAGTGATATGTTAATTTTCTTGGAACGTATGTAGGTAATGAGATTTCAATCTGACTCACAATTTAAAAGACAGGAGTATTTAGTTGACCGAAAACTGTCTCTCACTGTAGATGTTGTCCGATTGTCTCAGCATTGATATAGTATAATATAAATAATAATAAATAAACATTTCCGACATCTAACACATCCATCTAGTCCCAAACTAAGCAGAGCTTGTATTATGGGTACTAGACAACTGATATAATACCTACTTATATCCTTTTTTTTGTAAATACATACATATCATAGATAGAAAACACCCAAACTCCGATACAAACATTTGATCCGACCCGGGAATCGAACCCGAGACCTCAGGAACCGCAGTCACATACGCTACCGCTGGGCCACCGAGGCAGTCAGCAATATCGTCTAGCTCTTTGAAATAAGTCCCACCCACATTGTATTTATAAGATGTCTAGTGGTAAAAATGAAGAGTCTGCGGTTTTATATTGTTGCTCATCGCGGTGATATATTTAGCGAGTTTCCGGAGAAAGAATTAAATGATATCATGGACGTATTGTACGAAGTATTCGAGATATAGAATAATGAAAGATGGCTAAAAATAGTTATAGACTGTTATTTGAATTTGCATGTTATATTATTGGTAAATTTCGAAACTTAAATGCAAAACTTGTTTCATATTTGACATTAGACTGTATTAGTATAAGACATTTACTTCTAGACCTTAATGATCCACGGTACATTTGTTTTTTATTGTTTTATGGGCAAACGAGCAGACGTATCGCCCGATGGTAAGCGACTACCGCCGCCCATGGACCCCCGTAACACCAGAGGTGTCACAAGTGCGTTGCTGGCCTTTGGGGGATGGGGAGGGGAAGGGGAATGGTGAGGGGGATAGGGGGCGTTGGATTATGGGCCTCCGGTATCCTCACTCACTCGATGAAACACAGCGTAAGCGCTGTTTCACACCGGTTTTCTGTGAGGCCGTGGTATCAGTCCGGTCGAGCCGGCCCATTCATGCCGAAGCGTGGCTCTCCCACGGTGATACATAATTATGTATTCGATAATTAGTGCAATTATGGACTAGATAGATTTCTTTAGATGATTTGGCCAGGTTGATGGGTTTAATATTTGAAAATTTTAATTGTGTGGGACCGGCCGTATCGAACTACAACTGCTGTCTATGCTAAGTTGGAATAGTTCTCTCACTAATTAAGTTTGAAATTGTTCAGGTTTTTGAATAACAGTTTAATTACCTGAAAATAACTTGCCCATTTGTAGTCTTTTGTAGCTGTAAATGACGTACTAATAGCTTTTTAGTTATACAATGTTCTTTTAAACGACTTATTCTAAAATTAATTGTGAGCTGATAACAAATTAATGTGTTTGTCAACTAATTCAAAATAGTTAGAGATTTCAGAATCCCGTTGCATTTTTTTCATTAGAAATCTGTAATATATTACAATTACGAAAAAAAATCATTTCTGAAGGCCCTATTATTTAAAGATGAAAATACTACATATTTCCAATTATGGAATATGTCATCTATACAAATAAATAAAATTGTAGTGTCAGTTTGTATTTTCATATTAATATAATCGCCTTTTACTAAATACTGTCTGTTCTGGGTAATCTCTGGAATGGCTGGACCAATTTCGACAGGACTTTCACTGGCAAATAGCTGATGATATAAAGAGTAACTCAAAATACTTTGTTGAATAACAAACGCGGGTAGCACCCCGGGGCTCAGCTAGGAAAGAATATAGTTTATTACAATTCATAATGACTTAGGCGTATTGAAGGCGTTTATAAAAGTAATTATACTTATACCTAATGGTTTCGTCTCCACAAGCATGGGTGAGAGCTCAATAAGTTCCTACCAGTTATTGTTGCTATTTAGAACTCGGTCGAATATTGTCGTATTCACGGGATCGTTTATTTCGGGTGTTAGAGCGACGAGAGCGTTGACTCAGTGAGATTACGATTTAAATATAGGCGGGGGCGAGTTGCCAAATCATTGGGGAAATGTTCGGACCCAGTATCGTGACTGAAGAATTTCACATTGCGATTGTTTCGTTAATATAAGATGTGTTTACGGATTACTAACTTGTTTATTTTGAGAGCAGACAGTTAATTCATCCGATCGTGATCTCAAACTAGTGCTAAAATAACAATTTCGGTGATAAACATACTAATATATTTCAAAGTATAGCTGCGTATTATAAATTAAACTTGTATATAGAATGAAGGGGTGGTCCTGAATGAAGTATTATGGTTATCGTAAGATTATTTGTTCTGAATATAATTCACCCACGATCTCTTATTTTGCTGACAGAATCATTATCTACTAGACTAGCAAGTCGGTAATTTTTTACTTTGGAAGTAGTAAGGTTGTTGTTGAGCGTTAAAAACTGTGAATGTTTTTTCTATTATAATATTGTTGATGATCCAAATGATACGCGCAGAGATATGATAGAGATAATATTTGTAAAAACCTTTTGAACAATTTCATAGATTGTTCCCAACTGACACTAAAATAATTATTTTTACAATCATTCTCTAGGATGCAAACAACAAACATATAAATAGTTTATTTTCAGCTCCATGAGAATTAAAGCAATTCAGTATTTTAAAATATTGAAATTCTAAATTTCAATATTTTAAAAGTGGATTAACAACGAAAACATATGTTTGCCCATTGAATTATATATAACTAAATGCTATCAGTTATTTAGGTCGTATTTTGTGACACTAATAAATAATACAGACTAGACTAGACTAATGTAGGCTTATCCTTGACTTGTAATTTAAGGTGTCATGGGGTGGATTTTATTATTAAATTTGCCGACCTTACTAGGGAATACCTAATCGAATAGATAATATCATTACCATTATACCATTATTTATATATTGCTTATTCTGTAAATCGTTATAGAATATCGATTCTTCACTTTGTTATTTTATCAGAAAATTATGCTTTTAAAAAGTCTTTAATAAATTGTAATGTAGTCTGTAAAGTTTAATTTTGTGATTGCCAAGAGCTAACAACACCAAGCATATGGAGATATACATATTCATTATTTATCAGCTCACTGGTTTGAAAACAAAGCATGTTCCTAGTCCCAGTGGTATATCATTAGTGTTGTGAGTTTCCATCCAAGTTTTAGTATTAATATTACACCATTTCCTTCCAATTCATGAATAAGTTAATATTGTTTTAACCAGTGACAAAGACGGAGGTCTCTGTTGTTGGAGTTAATTCTGTTTCTGGAATACAAAAGCTGCAAAAAATAACGTTTTTTTCAATTAATTAAATAAGGTGACTATGAAAAACACATTTCAAAGCTGTTTTTGTTTGTGGAATAGGGGTCAAACGAGCAGACGTATCGCTTGATGGTAAGCGATTACCGCCGCCCATGAACACCCGTAACACCAAGGGCGTCACAAGTGCGTTGCCGGCCTTGGGGGGTGAGGGGAAGGGTTTTATTATGGGCCTCCGGTATCCTCACTGACTCGATGAAATACAGCGCAGGTGAAGTTTCACACGGTTTTCTGTGAGGCCGTGGTATCAGTACGGTCGAGCCGGCCCATGTATGCCGAAGCGTGGCTCGCCACGGTGTATTTATATTATTTATTTGTGATTTAACTCTTTTGGTTTCCGACTTTGCGGTATCTAAACTTAACTAACTTTTTGGGGTAGAGAGAGAGAGAAATGTGATGCCGGTCAATGCCTACTTAATAATTTTTTGACTGCTTCGGTGGCGCAGTGGTAGCGTACGCGACTGCTGTCCATGAGGTCTCGGGTTCGAATCCTGGGTCGGACCAAATGTTTGTATGATCTGCAAATATTTGTTTCGGAGTTTGGGTGTTTTAAAAAAAAGTATTTATGTATTAATATCAGTTATACCCATAATTAGTACCCATAATACAAGCTCTGCTTAGTTTGGGACTAGATGGCGTTGAGTGTTAGAAGTCAGAAAAATTAAAAAAAAAAAATAGTTTCCTCGTATTTCCTTTACATTCTTTACATTGTTGCAGCTTTTAGCGACAGTAGAAGTTAATTTAAAGGTAGCTCGTACTAATTACAAAGCTCAGCTGAGTACCTAGTGTCACAAGGAAATAAACATTTTACGCAACAACGTTGTTTAAGTGAAAACGTTTAATTTCTTCGATATTCTTCTTCTTACATAGACAAACCATAAAATATTTTGTAACGAAGCATGCTGTGAATTTATTAGGGTATTTGTACACATGTGCGTTGTAAACTTACAGAGAGAGTATTTTTAGCAAACCTAAAAGATGTTATGCAAGCTTATACAGACACATCAAAGAGATTTCCTCAGAATTACTGAGTAGAAAATAAAATAATTTTTCTTTTTGCCTCTCATAATAGAAGTTAAAATAGAAAAACGTGCTTTGGAACTTTTGTTATTTTACTAATCACACCAGAATTAGGTGAGGCCTTTATATACACTTCTGTATCATTCTTTAGCACTATCTCGTACTTTTTTATACATTTCCGGTTTCCTTATCATTTCATTTTTCGGCCTTTCTGGCGTTAAATGCAACTTTATTCATGTTTTAACAAACTTGATAGGGTTTATATCCTCGCAACCTACTCCAATGTAAACTTAATGTGCTGTAACGCAAGAGTTATTTTAAAATTGTAATGAATAACAATAAATAGACGTAATCTTACCTGAAGACTTAGAAATAGTTACGTTCGTTCATACGTAAGTATTTTTAATAGTATTATGTATTATAGTATCCTGTAAGTCATAGGTATACGTAATAACAACATTGAATAAGTTACATTGTTTTATGTATAAAATAGTACTCAAAATGGGCACCAACAACAAATCTCACGCTTTATGAATGTTATCAAAATACATTTACGGTTAAATTATTTAGTTTATCAAAAAGGTAGGTACTATGTTTATCATGGTTAGTTACCACTTCCGTGGAATATTCAGCGAAATTGTATGTGAAGTGGAGACCGTTGATAATAACAACATGCTTAGACAACATGAAACACTAAAACAGATAACTGTTTTGGTGTTTCATGTTGGGTTTACATTATTGCTTCAATTTTGTTTGTTCAAGGTTAACTTACCTCTTTTGATCGAAACAGAAGCTGAGGGAGCGAAACTGTATATCATCACACAAGTACGTATAATGTGGGTGAAAATACGGAGTAATTAATTTTATAACTTGATATTTATCATGCTATTTAACAAAGTTCCTAACCAACAACCCACCCACTAAAAGAACACCTACACCTGGTCTGATGGTGGCGTACTTACTTTATAAATATTTATTATAAACTTGCTCTAAGAGGTAAGGTTTTTACGTTCGTATTACAACTGTAACCCTTTTGCGAAATCTCTTGAAAACTGATTTTCTTCAGCCGAGTGTAATAGGAGTAGAAAATAACTGTGTACGAGTAGATTTTTATTTAAAGATAAAAATTTATTGATTCCTACATATTAAAATACTTGCCCTAACTGGGTGACTGAATTATCAAACTAGAGCCTAAGCCACTGAGGTTAAAAATTTGAGGTTGTTGAGGTTAAATATTTGCCCAATATTCAATTAAAAAAAAATACCAACAACGAATTATCTTAAAGCCTACTCTCTGTTTTGTACTCTTCATTTTGTGGAATTTTAGTTAGTTAGTGTATCTAGAAAACTGGATCGAAATTGCAAAATTTTAGTTTTTTCCTTGATTTACACATTAACACTAATTGTATTCTAATTTGAAGCTTCTTGAAGTGATATAATTAAGAAACTTTGATAAGTAGTTATCTATACATCTATACAAAGAAATAAAATTAGAGTGTCTTTTTTTTAAATATTAAAATAACTGCTTTTTACTAAATGCATATGTATGTTTACACATTTAACAAAATAACATTTATCTTAATGTTTGTTTGGCTAATCACTGATACGGTTGGATCGATTTTGACGGGATTTTTCTTAGAACAAATGAAATTAGGAATAAAGACAATGTTTTTTTTAAGTACCGTGTTATTGGTATAAGTTGCCTGTGCATCAGGAAAAAGAATCAAACCTTTTTATAAAACCATAGATTATAGCCGTGTGTATAGACAAACTATGTGCTTGATTAAGTTCAGAGTCAAGCTTACATTAAGCTCATTCAATTATTCTTATATTTCAGAAATATATTTTATACTTGTACTTGATTACAAAAAGTTAGATAACGTGAAGTGTGTAAAAAATATTCATTAGGGAAACGAAGTCTCGATAAATTAAATCAGGACAAGATGAAAGCTTTCAAAACGTGAAGGTGTTGACGAATGGAAAAGTATCATAAACATAAAAAAACATAAAGTGAATGAGAAAAATCTGTAGGTTTTAAATAAAATGAGTGAGATGCGACACGATATTTTTAGGGTACCGTACCTCAAAAGGAAAAAAACGGAACCCTTATAGGATCACTTTGTTCTATGTCTGTCTGTCTGTCAAGACCCTTTCTCAAGAACGCGTGGAAGTAGCAAGTTGAAATTCATATCAAATATTCAGGTTTATTGTCCCTTGGAGTTGTGAAAAATTCAAACTTCTAAGCCAAGGCATTCAAAAGATACAGTCGTTTATGTTGTAAATTTTCGACACTCCCAAGGGAATCAAAACCTACAGGATGCTTCCCGTATCTCTCGTCGTCTTATGGCAACGAAGCAACGTCTTATAGCGCAGGTAAAGGAAAAATTGCGAAAATTTTAAACATGAGTTTATGCAATACCTGCTTGTTTACTGAAAATCCAAGCTTTTGGTTTTATCCACAACGAAGTAATAGGGGTCGATAAGGAATGGGCTGAACTGTTTCGAGAAAATTATGGTACAGCGTGCCGTTTTTTAGCTAGCTCGACTTGACGGGGGCACTTCCATGCCCCAGATATACTCTAGTGTGTCGTACATGTCTTGTAAATTTTGTAAAATTTATTTATCTTTATTGTACAAACTTAACAGATAGAAAAAAAAGAGTTACAATATACAAATGTGACAATTGGCGGCCTTCTCACTCATGGCGATCTCTTACAGACAATCTTAGATCGATTTGTAAATATTAAGAAATAAAATCGAGAATCGGATATGCTAGTGATCGATTTCTTTGACATCTTCCCTATTCCTCAATCTGTCAGAATATTCATACGGCATTTCTTAGATTAGATGGACGGCAATAGTAATAATGTTCGCATAGTAATAATGTAGGTATCTATCACTGTTAGCTAGCACATACGCAGTGACTTCATATTGCTACGTCCTTGGTTCACGGGTAGATTCCGCAGACTGAGCTCAGACCTTGCTGTTTATGGCTAGCTAGCTTTTTGTTTTGTTATAATTTTGTGCAATAGTGTTGTACAGAAAGAAGCGTTAATTAAAATAGACCAAAGTTCTAACGAATCGTTTAGAAGAAGTCTTGAAACAAATAAATTCTTTGATGTGTACTCCTGACAAACGTGTGGTAATGACTAGAAAGTTATAAAGCATGATTTTTGAACTTTTTATTACACTCTTAAATTAGATATGAGATTTAGAACAGAGATAAAAAGTTGCAAAAAGAGAATTGAAAAAGTTTCTGCTAAATTGTTTTCTTAAACACAAAGCCCTCCACAACAGCTAGTCCTGTATGATATATATTTTCTTAATTTAAGTTTATATTTCACTCAAACTCAAAAAACCGCATTTCGTAATAACTTACGCACAAAATTTTGAAATATATTATCAGGGGCTGAAAGAAGAAAAAGGGAACATTTAATAAAAAAAGTTGTGCTGTCGAGCGATAGACAAAATAACTTTTATATGAGAGGAGCTAAGAGCTGAAGGTAGTATATAAAATATACATGCAAACCAGAAATTAGTTACTGAACGTTATGGTCTCGTAGTTTAAGCGTTCGCCATGCAGCTTCTTACTTCGCTAAGTATTTTGAGTTCAAATCCCACGTAGGACAGCACTTTCACAAATCATTGTTCTGTGTCTGGGTATTCTTTGTGACCGTTTCATATAGGTTTATAGGTCATATTGGTTAAAACACAAGTTTTATTTCTAGTGCGAAAGTTGTCTTTTTAAAAACATATATAGTGCAAATATACCGATATATACAAGTTTGTTGGTACAATGGAAAAGTAATCAGAAATGTTGGACGCAAATCGTACTTTTAGATATACTTTTCTCAGAATTTTCGATATCTTATTTAGTACACAACTAAAAATTTTGGTATAAAGGGTAAAAATACAAGCATTGAAAAAATACACCTTTACATCATCAGTGCACGAGGTTGAACACATACTCGCAGCACATAACCCAGTTAAGTCTAGTCTTGACTGCGCCAATCAAATGTCATGATCGAGGTTCGATAGCCGTTCTAATGAAACTTTAAGTACTATTGTCCTATTTTGACATACCATGAATAGATTAAGAGGTTTTTACGATAAGAACAGAAAAATTCACATCCATTTTTAAACGTGATTCTCTTAGTCGGGCTTGATGATGCGATTCTTAGCCTATTTCTTCCAATTCAACATAATCAGTGAAGATAATATATTCAATATGAACGAGAAAAGTTTTTGGCTTCAATTTTCCTCCTTTTTAAGCTCTTATATGTAAACGCTGAGTGCCCAGTCTTGGTTGAGAAATCAATAAAAAATATTTTTAATTAACCAGGTTAGAATGAGTGAAAAAGAGAAATTGGTGGAGTAGGAAAGTAAATTATTTTCTAATTATAGATTAATCGTAAAATATATTTATAAGTTTTAGATTAAAGGTTACTAGAACGATAATGGATCAACGTTGATTTTATGTAAATGTACTTTTCGTGCACTATTGCGTTTACGTGGATAACGAATACAATAAAATGTTTGATGGCATTGACAGATAGTGCTCTAAGTGAATTTCATAAAAGTAGGATTGAGAGCAAAAAGGAATACTAAAAGCAATTGGAATTTATATTGGTGGCTTCTCTGTACCGTGAAAAAGAAGCATATTTTAATTTTAACAATAATAACCAAATTAAAGATCCTAATATACCATGGCAAAATTTGAAAGCAACCTTACTGCTGGACAAGCGTGCCAAGAATCTTTCATCCCATTTCCCTCACCCAAATTTAATTAATCGCCACTTTCTTACAATCACTGGTAACCAATCACTTAATTTTTTAACAATGTCGTTTTTTAATCTAATCGGTTTGGAGAAACATCGGCAGCGCTATTACAACTGTAAACCAGGAAGTCATGTCTAAATGTCTCTCGACTCTTAAATCGAATGCGGAAGTTGTGACGGTGTCAGATCGGAGATGTTGACTCTGTCTTTCCGTATATATTAGCCACTATCGTATATTTAGTTAATGCCTCCATTAGGACCTTCCCCGATATTTGGAAAGTTGCTACTATCAGGCCACTGGCAAAATATACTAACCCGATCGATGTGAAAGACTTAAAACTTATTAGTATACTGTAGTTTATCAACGGTTATGTCGGCGCTGTCGATAATATGGATTGCTCGCTGCTACATATGGTCGTGAGCGTCAAGCAGATACGGCTCTATCGCAAAGATGAGAACAGTACTACACACACGAGCGAACCCTCTTCGAGGTCTTGTAAAGAAGACATAGATGAAAAGAACCGTATAACCTTGTTTAGAACACCTAGCTACCGCGAAGTCGCCTAAGTGACACTCTTAACGTACTCGCACTGGTTGAGAACACGGTAGATATTCATGTCCAGGATATCGAGTCTACTTTGTAATGGCAGTTGAGTGTTTTTAAAAGTGGGAAGGAGAAGGAATGGAGACTTTTAGGCAGAGAGCGTTTACACCTGTGTTTTTTTGGAGTTGAATTTGACCCGATTCTCACAGCCCCATTGAGAAATACGGCTCAGAATATAGTTGAGTTGAGCGACTAGCGCCTGTAGTTTTTTTTCAATATCTGCTAGGTTGGCTGTAGGGTATCCAAAATATCACCCACGAACTGTACTTTCGTCTGCATAGCAATGAATGTTGCCATTATATCTTTATTTTTACGTACACATAATTAGGCATAATCAGTAGAATGGTTTTTTGTTCTTTGTTTCTATTTACTTAAAACTCTTTGTAAATGTTAAAATAATCTACTACTTGGTGTTGTTTAAGAAGATGATCCTCCTTCGTAATTATAAAAGTATTCGAAGTATCTGTATAAGGTTCAAAAACCCCGTTGTTGTTTTATTTCATGCCTCGAGTCAAATAGAGTGATGAATATGTAAATTGAATTTACAGCACTGAAAGCAGCAATTTACTGGATAGCAGTGATCAAATATACAGTCTAATTTGATTTACAGAAGTTCTGTATTTTAATTAGCGAATAACAAATTGATTTCCTGTTTTAGGTCCTTTTGTCTCGTTAAGGGATATCAGATTTACTTTCTAGTGCTGTAATTTGTATTTAACAAATGCCTGCGTACTTCACGTTTGTTTGACAATTAATATTTTATGTTACGGATTACCATTATACAGAGCCAGTGCTTGTTTGCAAACTTCGCCTTTTACACAAAAAGGATTAAAAATTATTCAAGGATATTTAGACGAAGCTTTGTGTGATACGTGCATTTTACAAACATAACACATAATTCTATTGAATCCAAGCATAAGCGCTTTACTTTATTCCACAAAATTCCTAACAAATATTTAAAAAAGGGACTGTATAAATATGAACGAAATTTATTTAAATAAATGATGTATGCGTATAAAGTTGATCGCATGAGGCATGAATTATCTGGCGGCAGTATTTCATTAAGGGACTCAAACAGCATATAAAACAAAAGGTTTAATTATACAGCATCCAACCGGAGCTTTTAAGGTGCGGGTACAGTTGATGGGATTACAACGTACCGTTAAATAAAAGTCATTTATATGTAGGGCCTAGGGCTCATGTAATATTTTGTTTTAGTGTACTCTAAAACGTACCTTTTTTATTAATGCTGATATATTCAACATTTTCTTTTAAAGTATTTAATTTAAAATCAGTGTCAAAATAATACCTAACAAAACTTAGTTTAAAGTGCAGACAAACCGCACCAGGAGGATAGTGTGAGGAATACTAAAGAGTAAGTATGTAGAGTTATTGTATAAAATATTTTTCACTAAAGAAATAAGTGACTAATTCCACAGTCTTATAGAATATGACTAAGTGAGGAAAGATACCGAAAGCTCAACTCTTCCTCCTAATTTTATGGAAGGGGAAGTACAGTATCACTAACTTTCAAGTGACTCGTCAGTTCTTTTGCCTTCCATATGCTGTTAAAACAAATGCGTTAAAGAACATCCTCAATTGTTTATATTAGACACGATAAAACAGACAGTGCGAATAAACGGAGGGAACAAAACTGAAAGAACTAGCTTGATTCAACGTGGTCATGGTATCATACACATCACGCGTGCATCTCATCTCAGTCTGACTCAAGTCAGTAAATATGTTGATTTAATTATTTAATTTTTTAAAGATAATTACTTTGATAACATGAGGAATAACTCACATACTTCAATGTATTTTTATTTGACTTGAGCAAAAGATCAATCACATAACTGAAAAAATAATAAAGTTGGGTAAGTGGTTTTCTATTTACTTTCTTTATAATTTATGATGCGGTTAAAAATATTTTTTCCATTTTCCTGAAAAATATTTAAGACAGAGTAAATTAATTATTTAAAGCTTCACTTATCAATTTATTGATAAATTACGTCTAGTAGTAGTAATTAAGTGTTCATTATTGAATTGGCTATACAGTATTATATTTAAGAAATGATTAATTACTATTTTGGCCGTTTTCTGTTCAAGCTTACCCTCCCTAATTGGTTTGACGAGGCCTAAATACTTTGGCATTGACCTTACTTCATTCAAGCTTTATTTATGCCTAATAATTGCCGGCGTTATTGTCTACACTCAGAGTTAGGGTAATACTTATTTAATCTTATTATGATCAGAAGTCTCACCTCCAATGAAGAAAGAAAGAAGAGGAGAGGCGTTTTGTAGCTGCAATTTTTAGAGATGTTTTTTTTCAATAAAACCACACATAGTTTGTCACACATTTATCTATTAAAAAAATATTAAGACAGTGTTACGAAATTGAAAATCTCAAAGAAAAAAAACTATCTAAGTAAAACCAGCAATTTGAAATTACCAGACTTAATGAAATGCGATGAATAGTTTAATTGTATTTATCTTTTTTAGGGTTCCTTTCCCAAAAAATAAGAGTTATTCTAGGATTTTTTAATTAAATACAATGCACTATACATTCAAATTTTATGGTGGCCGATTAGGTAAACAGTATTTGACATAATTTGAATACATGTCAATGTCATGAATCTACATTTGTAAAATTAAAAACATTTTAAATAAATGTTGGCCAACCTATGTAGATTATACCTTAAAAAAATCTATTTCTACAATGATATCTTAGCCAAAAAAGGTCGGTATTCTACAGACATCATTATGTAAGTAGGACTTTGTCTATAAAAATGTTTTTTTTTGTGGCACGTGCTGTGACGACTTCATTTTATGCATTATTGCGTAAGATGAATACATGGTAGTCAACTAGCTTTTACATAGTATAATTATCACTCCAGAAATTACTGTTAATCTGGGTGAGTAAAATAAGGAATTTGTTTCTTCGTACATAATTATTACGTAGATACTTTACTAAAAATAGGAACGGATTGCATATACAAATTGAACACTATGATAGAGACACTAACAAAAAAACATAAAAGTCTCTTGATACTTTGTACGCGCATAAACAGAAATAGGTCCGTTAATTATACTTTTATAACCATCATAAACCATGAGTTACCAGACAATTTGTTAACAAACACTGACTGTTGCTATGAGAGCTAAAAAAAGGTGCACAATATAAAATACATATAAACAAACAAACTTTTTATTATGAAGCAATTTGAGGACTCGTATAAGCTGACCGTTTTGACACAGAAAAAACAGTCGGAAACCAATGTACGTTGTGTTTTTAGTTTAAGCTAAATGTTTATACGACTAATATATAAAAAAATTTGTTAATTTGACTTTCATTCATCTGACGATAGGAACAGTTTCTATCCGCTTGAAAAAGCAAATTTGTCTCTCTTGTGCAAGCACACACGCACAGTCTATATTTATCTTTATCTTAAATATTTAGGAAGTAGGTAAACATAATATTTTATATTTATGGATGACATTGAAATAATTTTAGTGTCTTCACAAGCAATATTCAACAATATTAAATCAATTCACACATCACTTTGACTGGAGAATTAAAGTGATCTTGGGAAAAAGTTTTTTTTTCTTAAGAAACATCAGCATCATCTCACAATCAATTGATTTATTTTGTCGGAGATTGCAATTTAGCTTCCAAGTATTAATCAATCAAGTATTTATGTGCCGTTCTGAGACTCCAGAGCTCTTGTAAATACAGATAAATAAAACTTACCTTTAATTGAAAAAGTTGATAACATTAGGCACTAAAAATTAGATCATATTATATTAAGCCATTCTTTTTCTAATAAACATAATAAAAAGTTAAAAGTCACTGACTTACTATCAGATACCAATAGCCTGCTGATTTGCTATGTAGAGATGCTGCAACTGAAACACATGTTTTCACTGTCATCGAACATCATTTGCGAGGTCGTAAACGATTTTAGGTGTATGTCTTGTATTTGATATTAGAATTTTTGTGTTTAGTAGGCCAAAGTTTATCGTATATGTGAAAACAAAAATATTATTTATTTACATAAACCGTTGCCAATTTTTAAAGTGAAAACTTCTTTAGCCGCGTTGAGCACTTTTTGGTAAGAGAAAATCTTATGAGTTCGCGTCACCGATATGCTGACGTCACAAAACTTTTTGGCCGCGTTGAACACGTTTTGGTAGGGGAAAATCTTATGGGTTCGCGTCACCGACACCGACATGGTAATGTTTAATGTTGATAATTTTTAGTTTAAAAATTATTAAATTTCCAATTTTACTCATTAATTTTACAAATAACATACTAAGTTATAAGTTTTTACTACTATCGGCAGTTCTTGTGACTGCCAATTTTTTTTTGATGATAACGTGTTTTAGAAAAAGTATGTATAGTGTTATTTAAAAAAGTTTATTCAATTCTTTGTGTATTATACGATTTTTCAATCTATTAAAAATGTCATGATAGAAAAATGAAACCAGTTCAATAATTTTGAAGAATAATAATAATTTTTCTATCCACTACGGCAACATTTACCTAATCTTTGAAAACAAATGTTCGTCTTTGTAGAATCCGTTCATTTAAACTTTAAAAAAGGAAAAGTATTATTAGAAATTTATTGTGGGCTTAGAATTGAAATCTTTGAATATAAGATTGAATGTTAAAAGTGTACCTTATATATTTAAAATAAGTTTCTCTAATTTATGGCATGTAAATGGCATTTATTTGTATTTTTACAGAATTTTAAAACTAATGAAAAACGTTGTCAAATGAAGAGTTTGTATAAACATCACGCAAAGCCTTTGGTATAATGATTTTATTATTTTGTTTGACTGATTATATTCAAGGTTGTTCCCATTTGAATTTGAAAGAAGTATTTAATTTGTAATAGTTGAAAATTGAGATATAAAACCTGTAGCTCATTGTGACTTATCTATGTATATAACAGAGAAAGGTGACTGATTGACTAAGAAACCCAGCGATCGACGCACAGTTCAAACAGCTGAAAAGAGAATCCTGAAATTTTGCATGTAGGTTCTTTATATAAAGTAAGTACCTACCGTCACGAAGGCGAAACGCCTTTTGTGTTTGCAAATATCTGGTTTCTGAAGTGATGTGTTATGGGAATATTTAGTTTCTAAAGTAACGAAATAGCCAAGTTATACATTTTTACTGAGATGTTTTTTTGTGAAGTTCTCTGCATGCTATCTGATATCTTTTTCACAGGGTAAGCCATATGCAATCGTATTGGCAACATTTTACATAAAAATGTTTTTGGTGGGATTTTATTTCTTTTCGTATGTATGTCAGTATTTTTTATTGTTTTTTTTTCTTTTCTTCGGGTGTATTTCTTATAAATCGGCAGTGCCTTTTTCATATCCCATTCTCTGTCTTTGCCTGGCGTAGGTATTTGTGAGTGTTTTAAAAACTGTCAACAGTCCCGTGTAAACTTTCCTGTCCTGATACAAACTTCCACACTAATTTTAAAGGTTTAGAGGGCGATTTTATAAAAATCCTGATACACGTATTTTTTGTATCTAACAAAAAGTCCTTGTAATAAAAATCAAACTCTAGCATAAAATTAGTGAAAGTCTCATACACCCCCCAATTTTGGAGGAGGAGCAAAAGTAGGTTTACGATTTTTTTGTTGTTGTTAGTTCTTACTTCACTGTTGGTTGTTACTTCACTTAGTTTACATACTAAATAGATAGATAGAAATTCTATCTTTCATTAATTATCTTTCATTAATTTTAGCTTTCTAGAACTTCGGGAAGTATTCTAACAGTTTTGATGATCATCAGTGTGTTAGTGAAGAAATCGGTGTATTTTAGATATTAATAAAATCTGAAGTATCAGAGCTATACAATTGTAAGTTTAATTGGTCTATTATTGACTTCATATCCTGAGAATTTGAAATGAGGGTTAAAAAAACCCCGCTTCCGCTTCGCTTGGCTCGTCTTGGCGGGCGCACAATCGTGCGCACAATCATTTGGAACTTCCCATTAAATTTGCTTTGGTTAAAACTAGGATTGTATGTATTAAGCAATGACCAGTGAAGTCCGTTAACCATTTACAATGGAAGACTTAACTTGTTTGCCACTTTTAGTGTTTCATGTTGACGCCAGTATGTCTGGTTGTAACACTGCAAACGATTGCACAGTAACGTTCAGCTCGTAAAAGTTCAGTAAATGGAACAGCTATAATGGACTGGCTATGGGTACTGTTTATGTATCTGTTTGTTGTGGTTTCTTTGTGATTTATAAATCACTATGTTAGCTTTTGTATAATGTAAAAACTATATGCGTTTTAAGTAATTAGGAAACTAAAGTCATTTCGTACGTGCGTATAGCCTCAACCATGAGCTACTAAGCATAAGAAATGGATTATCCTGTAGCAAGTATTTAATTGAAACAGCTTTATACTGTCGTACAACCCAGTATCGATTACAATTGTGTTAGTTACTTTTATTTGTATTTTAAGTTAGTAAAACGTGTCTCGGGTATGCATATAAATAGTTAGTTTATACACAAAAATACTATTTTCAAAGCCTTTGCTTATTCTAGTTTTCTGCTGCATTCGAATGTTAAAAATTAGATATATTTTCTATTATTTTATGTTGGAAAACCATATACTTTAAAGTACACCCTCTAATAGCCTAATAATTAGAGTGTACGATAATAAAGCATATGAATTTGTTTGTATTTAAATATTTTTATTTATGTCTGTATATAATTGTATGTATACACTTATTGATGGAAAAACTATAACCATTTTAAACAACTATAACCTCAGTGTATCTACCTAACAAGATGTCTACCGATGGTAGGGTGGCAGTGATTGCTCAGAGCATTTATTATATTATATACTGTTATTGTATTTATATTGTATAAGAGTGCATAAATTAAGTTAAAACATAACATAAAATACATATAAAAATAAATTAAGGCTGTAAGGATACCGTTTTAAATATTAAAAGCGACTCAGCCTGTCAGTCTAATAATTTGAAAATGTCTTGGGACTTATAATTTTCATAAGTACTTCTTAAAGCAGGTGTTTATTTACAATAGGTGCAGTGAGCAATTTTTTTATTGACTTCAAAGAAAAAGGAGAAAGTAATCAATTTGACTGTGTTTTTTTATGTTTGTTACCTCATAACTTTCGACTGGGTAAACCGATGTTGGCGATTCTTTTTTAAATTGAAAGCTCACCGCGTGGTCCTATTTTGCTTTAGTCCAGTTCTTGAAGTCGTTATTTTGTTTAAATTAGTGATTATTTTATTGTTCTTACCATCAAAGTATTTTGTACAGTTGAAGGTAACAATTGAACAATTAAGTGATGACTAGCGAAACTTCAATGCTGATGATTTGCATTTTCTGAAAAGCAGACAGGGCATCAATTTTTTTAAATTTGTATGCACGTTAAAAATTAATTATACTTTTTTTTCATATAGTGCTAGTAATTATATTAATATGTGTGGAACTAACTTTTCACGGTGATCATGAAACTAGTAAGTATATTTTATTTAATCACACGAAAAGCTTAAAAGTTGTTTGTCTAATTATCACTTATAAAAGAAATTTAAAGAAATCAAGAAATAAGAAAATAAAACACACACACACACACACACACACACACACACAC